>VYZQ01011997.1:0-19208 GCA_013400655.1 Mystacornis crossleyi | reverse complement strand
GCCCGCCCCGCCCGGGGTCCCTCCGCCCCACATCCTGCCCCCGCTGCCCCCGTTCCATCCCGGCATGTTCCCGGTCATGCAGGTGGATATGATCAGCGTCTTGGGCAACCAGTGGGGTGGCATGCCGATGTCCTTCCAGATGCAAACTCAGATGCTGAGCCGCATGATGCAGGCACAGAACACGTACCAGTATCCACCTTTCATGACGGGCCGGATGCAGTTTGTGAATCTTCCTCCCTACCGCCCTTTCTCGATGGGAGCCGCTCTCGCCCGCGGGCAGCAGTGGCCACCACTGCCCAAGTTTGACCCCTCGGTTCCACCCCCGGGTTATGAGCCGAAGAAGGAAGACCCCCACAAAGCCACTGTGGATGGAGTCCTCCTGGTCATAGTGAAGGAACTAAAGGCCATCATGAAAAGGGACCTGAACCGCAAGATGGTCGAAGTGGTGGCGTTCCGGGCGTTTGATGACTGGTGGGACAAGAAAGAACGTCTGGCAAAGGTGGGTTTTCACATGCTCTGTCCTGGGTCCTGGGAGAGCTGTTCTTAGTGCTTGTGGCCAGGACATGAAGTCAGCAGGGGTCTGGAACTGACTTTAAAAAACCCACAACCCTAAGTTGTTACGTGCAAGAGGAAGCTGAAGTTTAGCTCCAAAAAACTAAGGTCAGATGCAAGAGGAGTGTTTGAAACCACCAAGCCTCTGTTTTATGTTCCCCGCTTAGTGCAGTGAGATTTGTGGGTGTTTCCAGTTCTCCCCCCTCCCCAGTGCACGTACAAAGCAGCAATTAACTCAAAAGCTGAACATTGGCCAAATACATGAAGAGTTCCAGGGATTAGTTGAGAAAACAGCTTCGCATGAATCCTCTGATCCTTTTCTCACCCAATTTGAAGTGTACCTCAGCCAGCAAACAGCTCTGTGATCTAATGTGTGGTGAATTTGTCGCTACCCAAAATACCTAACACTACAGAAAGATTAATGCAAGCCTCAAAATTACCATTGCAGTGAATTACTGTAAAAATAACAAAACAAACCACAACCTGCAGGTAGATCTTCTGTTTCAGGTGTCAGTTTTCAGAGCAGTATCCTCATCACCTGTTTTTGTAAACCAGTTGCGTGTTAACTCTGGTGCCTGGGAGAGCTCCTTGGCTTTCTGGAGAGGTTGGTAATGCTGCTGCTTAACAGCTGTTTTATGAGTGTAATTTGCTCTGGCTTAGAGCTGGCTGGTGTGACGTGCAGCAGAAACCTCTCCTCCTGACTAATGCTCAGAGCTTTTCTCCTGCCAGCGAGCGTGTGCTGACAGTCTTGGAGGAGGCCCCCGAGTTTCCAGGGCAATGAGGGAAACAGATCCAGCAAATAGTTGCAAAAACAGCAACTGAAATACTCAAGAAGTTGTTTTAAACCAGAGATCTGCGGTGAAGAAGCAGAAGCAAGTCAAGGCAGATCTTCAGGCTCTTTTACACCCCGAGCTATGGCTGGATTTGGTGTGTTCTTCCCTCACCTGGGATTTGTAAGCTATTTTGGGAAGGGAAGCTGACTCTACCACAGTCCTTGCCACAGGTTATGTTGGATGTGAGCAGTGTAATTGCAAATATGAAACTGCTGCATGGAAAACCACTGTGCTTTCTGTCCAGGAACAGAGATGCCAGAACCATTTCTGCCCCGGGGCATGTGTTACTGCTGTGTGCAGAAAAACCTCACAGATTTCAGAGTCTCCTTTCTGCTAGGACTGGACACCGCTGGCAGTGGGGTGGGACAGGATTCCTTCTCAGTCACAAGCTGCCCGCTTTTGCAGAAAACAGAATATGAATATTTTGAATATATTATGAGCTTGAACTGTACCTTCCTATTGCTGGTGTCTGTGTGTGTGTGTGAGGATGAGGCAGCTGGGCCCCTTGGTGGCAGCTGGAGGTCAGTTCCCCATGTGCTCTGCTATCACACTGATTCTGGCTGCTATATTCCATCGAAGGCAGCAGCTGATTGATTTGATTGATTGATTGATTCCAACTCTGGCAGCTGATTGACTTCCAAGAGGCATCGTGCCCTTGGTAAGAGGTGGGAAGGCTCAAGGATAAAGCTGGTGTCCTGGGTCAGGCGGGGTGGAAAACACGCGGGGTGAAAGCTGTGAAAGGAGCACGTTGCTACAGAAGGCAGCACATTCCATGGACCTTTTCTGCCTGAGCTAGGGGAAAGCTTTTCCTTGTTCCCAAATCTAGTGGTGGGTTTAGGTTTGAAAGCCTGAATAAGATGCATTAAGCAGAGTGCCAGGAATAACCAGTCATCCCTGGTCACGGAGTGCTGCCGCTTGGATTCTCTGCTCGATACTCCCGTTGCTCTTGTTCCCTTATTAATGGGAAAGCTGAGCTTGTTTTGCCTCTTTGGAGGTTACAGCCCACTTCAGCACGTGAGCTCTGTTATGTGTGCAAGAGGAAGTGTTTGGGGTGTTGTGCCACGGGCTGATGCAAGTGGGTGTCACCTCCAGTGCCCCTGGCTTGGGCAGAGCAGGATGTGCCATCATGTGTGACATTCTCCCAGCTTATCCACCTCTCCACAGCTGCAGAGGTCCGAATTCCTGCTCTTCCCTCACACCTCAGCTCTGGTGAAAAAGGATTTGTTGAGGCTGTGTGTCTATTTTGTAGACCCTTTGGTGTTTCACCTAAATATTTTGACGTTCCTGTTCGAGGACTGGAGCCTTCTGACAGGTTTTGTGGACTTGGGCTGTGGTTGCTAAGGAAACACAGGGATGTGTGTGATTTTTGATGCACTATATTTGGCCTTAGACTCAAAAGAAGGAAGGTGTTCCCAACTGGAAGGTCTGGAGCTGCTTTCAGTTATGTGGGTTAGCAAAGAAAGGTAGATAACACATTGTTGGGCTGACTTGCCTAAAGCATACTCAAGTTATTTGTATTATTATGTGCAGCTCTATTTCCTTTCAGGTGTGGGGCACCTTCAGTTGCCCTTGAAGAAACTGATGCCCGGGTAGGGCAGTGATATTTCCCAAACCTCGACTGTCTAAATGGTTTCCAGAGTTTGTGTCCTTCCCAGGAAACTTCCCCTCTCAAATGTGCCTTCTCTATTGCAGGCGTCTCTCACTCCGGTGAAGTCTGGAGGAGAACTGGAGGAAAAACCAAAGCCCAAGGATCGAATCGCCTCTTGTCTTTTGGAGAACTGGAACAAAGGAGAAGGGCTGGGATATGAGGCAATCGGCTTGGGCATTGGGTTACGAGGGGCCATCCGGCTGCCGTCCTTCAAGGTGAAAACAAAAAACTGTCTTCCTTGTGCTGACATCCCCCAGAGGAGCCTTAGGAGGACAGACCTCGCTAGGTTTGTGCCCCAGAGCTCCCGGGCTGTTCACCCCACTCTGTGTTCACTCGGGGGGTTGCTTCTGACCCCTCCGGACCAGAGCAAGGGCCCTCTGTTCCAGCCTTAGCTTTTCATCCTCCACTTGTGTGAATTGCACACAATAGAGGATCTCCCTGCTCTGCAAGGGAAAGGGGATGTTTGCCTGTGTTCAGGGCACAGCGTTTCAGCACGATCATCAAAATACACTTGTGCTCGTAGTGCTTTACACAGTGGTTTTGGTTGGAATGCCTGATGGTTTGGCAGCTGAGTCTTTCCTGAAGCTTGCTTAAACTCTGTCTCCTCAGAAGCACAGGGTATCTGTTTTAAAAAGCATTTGCATAAAAAATTAAAAGTATCTTAAAAGAAGTGTGGGGTAGGGGAGTGTAGAGGGCTTCCCTGAAATTAGGATTTTTGAATCCATGGAAGATGCAAGTAAAGGTTTGGAATGAGAGATTCTGCAGTCTTTATTTAAAGTAAAACTTGATTTGAGGTTCTTTAAGATGCCGTGGGTTTAGGCTCTCTTTCTGTTCTGCTACAATCTCAGACACATGGATTTGTCAGGGGTTTTCTCTGTCATCCTCAAAGTACCTGGTGGTGACATGCACCATGCTGGTACCCAGGGTGTTTTCATGCAAATTGAAGGGGTAGGGTTTCATTCAGAGCGAAATTCTGTTTGCAGGCAAGTAAAGAGATCAAGAGCTGGGAAGTGGCCCTTGGTTTCTGCTCTAAGTGACCACAGCAAAGTAAAGAAGTGGCAATTTGCTTAAGAAGTTGATTTCTGCTGTTTCTACACTTTCAGAAATGCTAATTGTGTCTTTTGTTCAGGTGAAAAGAAAGGAGCCACCTGAAGCTGCCTCAGCAGGAGATCAGAAGAGAATCCGGCCTTCTACTTCTGTGGATGATGAAGATGAAGGTTTGCAGAGCGCATTTGTTTGAAACATAAGAGCAGATGCAAACCCCACGCAAGCTGAATCCCTTTAAACTTCACAGCAGTGTGCTCGCTTACAGTTAAACACAGAGTCAAGGATCTGAGCCAAACCCTGCTTCTCACAGAGCTCTGATCAGCTGGGAGATGGCCCCTCTGGGTTCAATTATCTGAAATTCACTGGTGGGAAGTTTAAGACCCACATTTTAAGAATAACTCATAGCCTATTTTAGCTGTGCTGGGCCCCAGCAGAAGGAGCTCAGATGGGTTCAGGGGCTGTTTGGGGTGTGCTCACAGCTCGCCGGAACGTGGTGGGTGGAAGCACGTAAGAGTTTGCTCTGCATTTGATTTGTAAAAGAAACCAAAGTTATTTGCTAGAAAAATCTGTTCGAAAATATCTTAAAATTGTTTTCTGTAACCAGGGAAGAGTAAAGGGAAGACAAAGCTTTGAATACCCTTTGTTTTGCATAAAAACATGGGTTCATGTTGAAGTTGATTCAGATTAACAAGTGGGTTTGAAGCCAAAAAATGAAAAAAAGGATAAAATTCAGGTTATCTGTCCTGCCCTCAGTCATGCTGTGTCTCGTGTCTGCTCTGCCTGGGAGTGTCAGCTTTGGCCGCCCACATTTTGCCATCAGCTCTGGTCACTGTGACATCAGGAGGTCCCTGTAAAACTGGGGACCCTCACACGCATGGGCACATCACTCCTAACTTTGATCTTCCCAAGGAAGTTTCCCTTATGTAATTAACTCTTCCCGTCCTTTCCAGCGTATTTGATGGTAACTTCTGTTGCTTTTGCTCCTCAGAGTCGGAGAGGGACCGGGATGCTTCGGATACAACATCTGACCTGTCAAAGAAGGATGCAGAGGCAGTGGGGCTGCGACGGCGACCAGCAAGGCCACTGGAGCTTGACAGCGAGGGAGAAGAGGGGGATGAGACATCAGGGAAAGAGGAAGAGTCCTCCTCAGAGAAGGAAGAGGAGCAGGAAGAAGAGGGAGGCTTGGTGAAAGCAGCACCTGGCAAGGTGTGTTGGTTTGTGGCTGAGGTTTCGGTGCTGTGTGTCATTAAAAGGGGGCCTGGTAACGCCAAATGCCAAAGTTCCCTTTTCTAGGAGATGAGTGGCCCTGGTGGGGTCTGTCCTCACAGAACCTCTGTCAGGTCATTCCCTCTTCAGGTTCTCTGACCAGCCTCCCTGAGGGTCCCTGGTGGTTACTGCACCGACAGCCAGGGCCCAGGGGCAGGCACCGTTCATTTTTGGCAATGCTTTCTTGCAAAGGAGGAAGAGGAGGATGAGGAGGATGAAGATGATGAGGATGAAGATGACGATGAGGACGAGGATGAAGATGATGAGGAGGAGACAGGCATAGACACAAGTGACAAGGAGGAGGAGCAGGACTCCGAGGAGGGTAAGCAGCTCCAGTGGACGCAGCAAGTGTCACCTTCGGGTCAGCTGTGGTCTCCCTTTTGCCTTTGTGAGCTGATTTTGTTACTCGTGCACCTCCTTTCACTGATGGGCAGTTCCACACGAGAAAATACACACAGGTATTTTTAAATATTACCTGTGAGATTTCCATGATCCCTCAGTCAGTGGATCCCTCTACAGTAGCTCTCCAGTCCCTCCTTGATCTCCCCCTGGCAGAGGGGCAGAGGTCTCAAAGCCAGCTGTAAATGTGTGCTTGTTTTGTGAAACAGGAGTGGCTGGGAGGGGGAGGGACCAGATTTCAGACAAGAGTAATTTGGCTGCTAATAACTCTGTCCTATCAATCAGTTTCTGCTCTGGAAGGTGGTAGTTTCCACTTTTTAAGGCCATGTGTAAAGGCAGCAGAAAATCTTAGTGAAAGACACAATGCACCAAGAGAGCCACGTGGGCGAGGTGCCAGGCAGCACCACTCCTGGAGCTGCCGGCTGGATGGTGATTGTTGTAAGCAGCCAGAGACAGGGCTTATAAATCTCTGCAAAAATAAATAACTTGGGAGGCCACTCCTTCAAACCCACACGCTGCTGTTGATGCTGTTTCCACACTTTGATAGTGGAAGGGATATTTGCCCCGATTGTTTAATAAAGCCAGAAAGCAGAACTAATGGCAGTTTGTTCTTGTAGATGTAGCAAGTCCCTCGTCTTCCAAGGCTGAAGTTGAATCATCTGATGAAAGTGAGGACTCCTCTGAATTCGAGTCAAGTTCTGACTCGGATGATGAAGATGAGGAGGAGGATGATGATGATGAAGATGAGGAGGAGGAAGAGGAGGAAGAGGTGGCTGAAGATCAAGGCAGAGAAGCCATGGTTGCTGAGCCAGAGCATGAACCTGCTGGTCATGAGCTTCCTGATGATGAGAGGGAGACTATTTTGGACCTGTATCCTGTGGATGACTACATGGATGCAACAGGCTTGGGACTTGCTGAGCCAGCTTTAACAGTGAAAGATGAAGGCAGTGAGGAAATCAAGGCAGGGGAAAGTGAGTGTGGCCAAGTCCCAGGGGCATCTCTTGCTGCTGAAGCTCTGAAACACTTGGTTATGGAAAGAGACCAGGAGACAAAACTTGCACTCTCTCCCATCTGTAGGCCAGGTATGCCCTTCCGTGTGCTTTGGAATTTGTTACCACCTTCCCGAGTAAATTTTCTCCCAGTATCCAAGATGTATGGGTTTGTATTTCCCTTGTTCTCTTTCTTCCTCCAGTCTTGGCTCTAGGCTGGGGATTATCTGTGCAGGCAAGAGGTCTGTGCTGAACTTTCCTTCCTAGTAAGGAGCTTTACATGAGCCATCTGCTACTAAAAATACTGTGGTTACTGTATCCAGAGCCTTATCCTGGGCCAGTTTAGTTGGAGTCCTACAGGAACTGAACAGTTGTCATCATCCGAGGGTGACTGATCGGGTGGTGTGGTGGCTGAAGCTCAAGATAGAAAAGCCATGGCTGCTAAAACAGAACAGGAATGTCACTACTGGCTCTTTTTGGTTTTAATATCNCCAGTTTAGTTGGAGTCCTACAGGAACTGAACAGTTGTCATCATCCGAGGGTGACTGATCGGGTGGTGTGGTGGCTGAAGCTCAAGATAGAAAAGCCATGGCTGCTAAAACAGAACAGGAATGTCACTACTGGCTCTTTTTGGTTTTAATATCAAAGCAGTATGTGACAGGGAAGCATGGGGCAGGTGAGGGGAGTCTCAGAGTTATGTTTGATTCCTAATATTATTTGTGGGGGTTTTTGTCACGTACTCCTTTTAAGTGAGTGATACTCTCTAGTTTTCTGGAAGAGGGAAATTGTCTTCAGTCAATACAGAGCTGTATTTAACCCAAGGAAATTGGAAAACTTTTGCTAGAACAGGAATGAGATGCATAAAACTCGACAAATTTGGCAACTAGGGGGAATCTAAAAGTTCAAATTTGAGCCAACAGGGAGGGCACATCTAGTGGGCCCTGCTGTGGAGCCTTGGGCAGCACTGGTGTCTGAGGACTGGGCAGTGTTTTGCCACTTGGAGAGCTGGAAATCCAGTCCCTGCACCGGCCGTCATTCCTTGGCTGCTGCGAAATCTGAAAGTCACAAAGAGGTAAAATGGGCAGGGCAAAGGAGAACTGGTTCTGCATGAATCCTTTCTAGAACAGGTCAGTGTGCAGAAAGGACATAAATTTGGGGACACCTGCATTTGAGCAGCTGGACATGTGTAAGGAGCTTTCCCCGTAAGCCGTGGGCACGAGCTCTAACTGCAGCATTGTTCCTGAGCAGCCCAGCCCTGGCATACCGGGGCTGCAGGGCTCAGACCCTTCTCCAGCAGCCCTGGTTTGTTCAGCACAAACGGGGAATGCTTCCCTTCCAACTCTCCAGCCATTTTCACCTCCTTTCGTTCTCCCACTTGAAAATGTTGTTTTGAGCTGCCTAACAAGATTCACTGCTGATTCCTTTTGGACCTGGCCCTAAGTGGGTAAATAAACTCCAGACAAATGAGGCTGCTGCAGGGAAAGCAGCATATAAATTGCCTCATTGATACCATCCGAGTGTCTCCTCATCCATTACAAGGCCTTCCCGTTTCCTTCATGTGTTGTTCAGGAGTGTTCTGCTCCTCCCTTCACTGCTCTCTCCTTGGAGAGCTGAGGGTGCTCCTTGGCCTGCAATTAGTTTAGTTCCCACATTAGAAAAGGTGATAGCTCTGGGCTCTGACAGCTCTCCTCCAAAGTCCTCGCCCTACAATCTGCTCATTCCTTTAATGTCTGTACAAAAGGTTGTCAGGGCTTTTGAAAGCAGAGAAACCTTCGTTCTGGTCTGTGTCGTAGCTAATCCTCAAATTAATAGTGCGGGTTTTTTATGGTCTATTAGGAAAGTGTGTGGTAGTGTCTAATTACTCCACACTCTGTGCCTCCAAAATGTAAAGCACTGGAGTTTTAAAGCCTCCCAGTGGAATTGAGCTGTTCTGTAATTGTGGCATCTTAAACATGCCTTTACTGGCAAGTGGCAAGCAACCAAGTGGAGGCAAAGCTCCTGATTCTCCTCTCTTTTCCCCTTTCAGAGGAAGAGTCCGAACCCACTTCCATGCTGGAGCCAGAGGCACAGGAAGGTCCAAAGCCTGAATCTCAAGATGAGGAGGCGGCGCTCTGTATCTCTGCTCCAGTGGGAGTCTTTGGAGAACCTCTGCCCAGCAAAAGCAGCTTCTTTGCCAAGTCTGAGGACAGCAGTTTGGAGGCCCGAGTTAAAGCAAAGCCACCGTCAGCAGCAGAGGAGGACGAGCGGCTGCCTCGCACGCCCGGGCGGGAGGCGATGATCCACTCGGAGACTGAGACTCTCCTGCTTCCAGCCCACAAGGTGCCATCCTCCATGCTTCCCTTGCCATCGACTCCGGGCAAGGAAGAATCTTTAGTCCCTCCAGAAAAGTTCCCTGAACAATTAATGGTGACCAAAACGTCCGTGGAAGAGGAGATTCCTAGGACTCCCGGGCGGGACATTTTGGCCAAGTCTTCACACCCCCTCGCGAAGTCGCAGAGCACAGACACTGTTCCAGCCACGCCGGGAAGTGATGCTCCGCTTACAGGAAGCAGCTTGACCCTCAGTTCCCCTCAAGTCCCAGGGAGCCCCTTTTCCTACCCATCCCAATCCCCTGGCATTAACAGTGGCATTCCTCGGACTCCTGGGAGAGATTTCAATTTCACGCCTACTTTCCCAGAGGCTGGTGCTACCATTCCTTGCCTTCTGTCTGGCAAGAAACAGTCAGAGGATGAGCTAGAGGAGAAACCCTCTAAAGACCCTCTTGGTGCTTCCCATACGATCAGCATGAACAGTGTTCCTTCCCCTATCCCCTTTGCCAGTCCCCCGCAAGCAGATTTCCACATGGACCTGAGTTTGCCACCTGATGAGCCGATACCTGTAGCATCCCTGCCATGCATGCATGGAGATGGAAGAATGCCCATCGAGGAATGCAAGGCAGAAGTGAAACCCGGTTTGCTCTCCCCAGAAGTACCTCCTGGGGCTTCTATTCTTCCTCCCCCACCACCACCTTCTGTTCTTCCCAAAAGGAGGCCGGGTCGGCCGAGGCGGTCCCCACCTTCTGTCCTCTCACTGGATGTGTACCCCAGCAAAACCATAGAACCTCCTCCCATGCCGGTGGCCTTGGTGGAAGGTGCTGTGGGCAAAGAGCTGTTGAGTGGACATCCTGATGCCTATTATGGACTGAAAGACCCTGAAGCCGTCACCCTGGACTTCAGGAATGATGGTTTCCATGAGAAAATCGCAGCTGAGACAGTTGCAGAGAAACTGCCATTCAAGGAACTGGAGAACCAGTGGAACGAAGACTTCAAGGAGGAAGAAGCTCACGCAAAACCTAAGAGACAGTGGCGAAGGCAGAAGAAGACATCTGAGGAGCTGCCAGTGATCCCTTCCCCCGAGTATTCCCCGCCCCGGCCGCAGTTCAGGCCGCGCTCCGAGTTTGAGGAGATGACCATTTTGTATGATATCTGGAACGGAGGCATAGACGAGGAGGATATCAAATTCATGTGTATCACATACGACCGCTTGTTACAGCAGGACAATGGTATGGACTGGCTCAATGACACCCTGTGGGTTTTCCATCCTTATATCCTTTCTCACTGTATTGGCAGCACGTGTGAGATGCACGAGATGGTGCCTGGGTAGGACTTCAAATGCAAACGGCTCTTTGTTGGTGGGAGAAGCGGTTGCTTACAGGAATAGCAATTGCTGGATGAGCAGGGAATTTTAGGCTGTTTTATTCTCTGAAGCTGCAATACAAAAATACTGCAGAAGTGGCTGTTCTTGCTGCACGTTCAGTCTGGGACTGCAGGGACAGTCTGTAGGCACCTCTTCTGGGGAGGTTTCCTTCCTAGTTTGAGAAGCTTCTGTCTGCACGTAACCAGACTTTTTTTCCAGCTTGCCTGTGGAATTTCTAGTCTGCACATACAGAGCTTTTACTTGGAGCTAAAGCTTGCTGTAAAAATAATCTCACCATCTGTGCCCAAAATGATGAGTTAGTGGTTCTAGCAGCTTTAACTCGCTTTGAGTACGAAATACTGATAAAATCAGTGGTTTCTAGGTGGCACATCAGGGCTCTACTGGTGGCTGCACACACACAGTGATCTCCAGAGCGGAGCCTAAAAGAGTGTTCTTAAAACCTCAGAACTCTCCTGTACTGTTTTTAGGAAGGATATGCAGGTTTATGTGTTGAAGAAGACAAACACACCACCTTGTGTGTTGCTAGAGATTGTGTGAAGTTCAGATATCTTCATCCCTTGCTTCCTGCAAGACAGGAAAGCAAAACCAAAGAAGCCCAAACCACCTAAAACAGTCAGTGATAACTAACAAAACGCATAGTGAAAATAAATCTGTTTCCCTGATGATAAGGATTATATTGTAACAGCAAAATTCCACTCACTTTTTTAAAGCCACTTAAAAATCACCTTGAGTTCATCCTGTGCCACACTGCATGACAAGTGTGGAAGCACCTGCGGGCTCACCTGCTTTGCAGCAAACCCTCAGCACTCAGGTTTTGAGGCTGCCTCCTCTTGGTTTTACTGGTCCCTCTGCTTCAGTTTTCTGGTGCCAAGGATATGTTTTGCCTCACAGGGAGCATTTTTGGGTCAGTCTCAATTGTAGCCTTCCTGGCTGTCTGTGGGGGGAGCTGGCAGTAGTACAGCTCCACTGTCCTTCCAGGAGCCAAAGCCCTGAAGGTGCCTTCAAACCTGAAGGTTTGTAATGTGTGTCTGGAGGAGCTGATTTCCCAAGGCCTGTGAGAGCAGCATCTCTCCAAGGCCTGAGGAACACCTCAGTAGAAATGTTATTTTTTGCAACCCCACAAAACCGTCCTAATTTTCCACGCTCCTGGTGTTAGGTCCATGAAACTGTAGCAAGTTTAGTCTGATCCCCACCTCTGGCTGTGTTTCTCCTTAACTTCCTGCCACCTACCAGCTTTTCTACCCCCAAGAAGAAGAAGCGGGATGACGGGATGCGGGAGCACGTGACGGGCTGTGCACGGAGCGAAGGCTATTACAAAATTGATAAGAAGGACAAACTCAAATACCTCAACAATAGCCGAGCTTTTGCAGAGGAGCCTCCCGCTGACACACAGGTGAGGGATGGTCCTCCACGAGTGCCAGGGGTGAATGGGATTTGGTTTCACCCTCTGTCACACACAGTAGGTGCTTCCTGCCTTTTGGCAAGGAGGGAGGGGAAGCTGTTGGACGCCTGTGTCCCGGTGATCGTCCCGGGGCTGTGTGGGAAGTGTTAATGTTTGATGTCAGGTGTTCTGTGGTGATGTGTTGTAGCACAAGGGGCTGCTCGCAGGGAGCCTGCAGGGTGCTGGCTCGGCTTTGATCACCCATTTGTCCTCTCAGGGGATGAGCATCCCTGCCCAACCTCATGCTTCCACCCGGGCTGGTTCCGAGCGGCGATCAGAGCAACGCAGGCTCCTCTCCTCCTTCACTGGTAGCTGCGACAGTGACCTGCTCAAGTTCAACCAGCTCAAGGTAGATCACCCCCTGCTGCAGATTTTGGACCCAGAGACGTCCTTTCCCTTTCTGTGCTGTGGCTAATTCAGGGCTGGGGCTTTGGGGTGTTTTCTTCACGCAGTTCCGGAAGAAAAAGCTAAAATTCTGCAAGAGCCACATTCACGACTGGGGCCTTTTTGCTATGGAGCCCATCGCAGCTGATGAGATGGTGATCGAATACGTGGGTCAGAACATCAGGCAGGTAAGCTGTGGGTGAAATCTGAGCAAAAATCAGCCCTGGAAGAAGTCCTTGAGTATAACAGCGAAGGTTGGAGTGCTGGGTTGGAGACGTCAGCTCTGTGGGCTGGGCAGAGGTTGGCATTTGGTTTGGAGGTACAGAGGTGTGGGATTTTCCACAACCCATGGAAACTGAGCACTCAGAGAATCCTCCTTAAGAGGCCCATCCTGAACTTCTGTGTTTCCAGTTAGGTCTGTGTTCTCCTGGGGCGATGGGGATTGTATAAACCCCCAGTGCCTGGCACAGGCAGAGCTCAGGGCAGCCCTGTGTAGGTGGCTGCTCACAGGTGAGTTGTGCAGCGTGGCCTGAGGCTGCCCGGGGGTTCCTGCAGGTCATCGCTGACATGCGTGAGAAGCGATACGAGGACGAGGGCATCGGCAGCAGTTACATGTTCAGAGTTGACCACGACACCATCATCGATGCCACCAAATGCGGGAACTTCGCCAGGTTCATCAATCACAGCTGCAATGTGAGTACGGTGTCCTCGCCTGCCATCGTCCCCTGACACGCTGATAAACCCGGGGAGGCCCTGCCAGCCTTGATGGGGGTGCTCAGAAGTGGCAGGGGCTGTCAGGGTTGTGGTTAAATGTTAATGAGCTGCAGCAGGTCAGAGCGGGGGCTAAAGTAGGGTAAAGAGGTCAGAGAGAAATTTCAGCTGTGGGAACAGTCTCCTTCTAGTGTCCACACGGGAAAATATTCCCTGCTGTTTCCCCCTCTGCTCTGTGCTGCAGTCTGCACTCAGACTTGCCTGCCTGGCCAAGTTGTTAAGCCCTGAGCTGCTCTTAACCTGTGACAAATTTGGTGGAGCATCATCCAGGCTCTTTTGCTCCGCATATGACCAGAACGTGGATATTTTGGAGCAGCACAAGGAGGCCTGCTCTGTTTTCTGGCTTCACGCCTCCCTCCCTAGGCTTGCCCTGGGTCCAGGCTCTGGAAGCATGGCTGGGGCTGTCTCGGGAGAGGGCTGCCCTGTTTCATTTTATCTTGGAATGATTGTGTGGAGGCTGGGAAGCCATGGCCCTCGGGAACCAACATCATCACCTGTTCTGTCACCCTTGCAGCCAAATTGTTACGCTAAAGTGATCACGGTGGAGTCTCAAAAGAAGATCGTTATCTACTCCAAGCAGCACATCAATGTGAACGAGGAAATTACCTACGACTACAAGTTTCCAATTGAGGATGTAAAAATCCCGTGTCTCTGTGGCTCTGAGAACTGCAGGGGAACCCTGAACTGAACTCAAGGTTTCTCGTCACACTTGCACCTTCGGCCATGTCAAAACTGTGGTAACCAGGTGTGGTTGCACTTTGCCAAAAAAAGAGGAAAAAAAAACAAACAACAGAAAAAAGGAAGAAAAAAATATAAAAGCAAAAAAATACTTACAAAAAAAAAAAAAAAAAAGGAGGAAAAAGAGAAGAAAACCAAGCAAGTTTCGCACTTCTGCCAGGATCACGAGTGAAAGCAAAAAGCGCACACGCTTACGAGGACTGTTCATGTTTCAGGTGCTCTTTCCTTTTCAGATCCAACACGCACACAAAAAGGTGGCTACCTTTTGTGGCATGGTCTATCCAAACACTAGCTTCTCTGTTCAGTCCCTACAGTAATGCTCCAGAATGGGATAATGGTACCTTTTTTTTTTTTAATTGTTGTTATAAACCTTCATCTTTTCATAAATGCTGCTACCTTTTTCTCATCAGTTTCGTTGGTTGAAAAAGACATTCAACGTTTAAATGTGAAGCAGAGACTGAAAATGCCATATAGGGTTTGTTGGGAGCTTGATTGGCTGAAATTGCACAGATTTCTCAGAGTAAGCTGTAAATAAATGTAAGGTTGATGTTACAGAGCAAGCCAGAGGCTTGAGGGTGTGTGAATGAGTGTGTGCGTGTGCTTGGGGATGTGTGTGTGTGTGGAGATGTGTCCACAGTGAGACTAGAGCTGAACTGTCCTGCCTTTTCGTTAGGGATGAGCCTGAACAAGTCCCCTCAGCCACACCCCCGGGGCAGAGTCAGGTCAGCCAGGCCTCAGCTCCCCTCCTTGGGCTCCTCTCTCGTTTTCTATGCCATGCTGGTCCATGGGGGATCAAAACCTCTGCACCTGCACGTGAGAAATCCTTGGATACTGCAGTCACTAGGAAGAAGTGGAGTCAGCTGTGCAGCTGTAGCATCGTGTGGCCTTTGGGGATGCCCATTCCTTGGAGATGGGCTTGTCTTGCTTGCAGAAGAGGCTGAGATTAAGAGGACAGCTCAGCCCTTGTTTACGCTGTAGAAATCCTGCCCTGCTTGCAAGCAAAGACTACGGCCCACGTTTGTAGCAGGATTTTCTTCCTGTGGATGGGAAACAGGCTGATGTGTGACTTGTATTCATTTTTTCTCACTTTCATCTGCGTTTCCCTGCCCTTCCAGTGTTTTACGTGGAGTATTTGCTCTGTCCTTGGATTTGGGAGATGCCCCCTGTGATAGGAGCGAGCTGTGCCCTGCCGCTCTCCTCCCTCTGTTACTCAGTAACTTGGCCTGGGGTGGTCCCATCCCTCCAGAAAATCATTGTAAAAGTGTCCCCGAGAGCAATCCTGTCCCCCCCATCTATAGCATTGAAATGAACGCTTCTCTAAATTTGGGAAGGCATGTTTTAAAATGATTTCGCAATATATTTTGTCCTTGTAGATATGCTGAGGTGAAGGTTGCAGTTCTTCAAGAGGTTCCATTTAAAAATGGGACAAAACACCAGAAAAATAGTTCTTTGGATGAGATCTGGAAATGTTACACGACCGTTCAGGTATAGACAGGATCAGTTTTTCAATTTGCATTTAATTTCGCCTGCTTTAAAAGTAGAGATTAGTTGTACTAAACCCTTTTTAATTGGCTTGTAAGGGGAAGTTGCAATGTCATTATGAAATGGGAAGATTATCTGCATAGCTAAACACCTTCTCCCCACAGAACACATTGCGCAGCTGTATTCTTGTAGCCTTTCCAAACCTCCACAAGCAGAGGTGACAACCTTGCAAAAGAGGTTCCTGGAAGTTTTTTCAGCTATTCCGTGGAATTTGCCAGGCCTGCACTGCGGCGTGGAGCTTGTAACGTAGGTTAGACCTCTGCCTCTGAATTTCTTCTTCAGACAAAAGGCCTGGGAGAGCAGGAACACACCCAGACTGCTACAAGCTGCCTTAATACCGCCTGTGTTTGTGTCTGAGGGCGAGGAAATTGTCTCTGAGATTGGACAGTCTGTGGTCCATCTCTGCTTGTGTTTTGGTTCAGTTTTGTTGTTTTCCCCCCTTCTCCATAAATCTCTCCAGCAACTGGGTGTTGGTGACCCAGAACCTAAAATTGTGAGAAGCACAAGTTTCTGTCACTGAATGTTGGTTGGAACTGCAGTGATGGCGTTGGGAGTTAAACCAGCTGCTCAGTTTAGTTGTTATTTTTTTGAATGAGGTTCAATGTGTTGACGCTCCAGTTGGCATCTCTACAGCTTGGCCTTTGACTTTCAAAGCTTCGGAAATGCACGGAAGTTTCCTGTGTGTCAGAACTGAAGCCTCTGTCCTTGGCCTTCTCCCTCTCTGCTCCATCAAACCAGTGCATTAATGGTGGATTTGTGGGGGTGAGGACACCCCAAGTGGCCCAGGCCTGAGAACCTGCTGGCAGTTCTGTGTTTCCCAGCATATCTGTGTGCCCTGGGTGGGATTAGCCCCTGCAGTTTGCCTTAATCCTTGGGGAGGAAGGTGGGGAGGAAGGTCACAGTCACCTTCAGGTCCTTCACTGTGTGTTCTTAGGAGCACCAAAGGGATTTGGGTGCCAAAGACCACGAGCACCTAAATCACTTGGGTACTTCTGAAACTGCCTGTAATCCATCCCATTTTAGGATCCCAGGCAAATAATGTGAGTTTTTAGAAGAGCTGAGCTCCCAGTAGTTCCCCAGGAAGAAAAAGCTGTTGAAGCCACAGCACTTCTGAAATATCACGTTAGTCTGGTCTCAAAGCCAAACCTGAGGCTTCTGTTTTTTTCCGCATAAATCTTGGCTTGCAGAGAAATATTTTGTCTTGGACTGGGAAGCTGCCTGCCCCCCAAATAAATCATTTTATGGTGAGGACTCCCAAGTCCGGTGCAGTGATTTCCATGGGTGCTCTGTCCCTGCCAGCCAGGGGGGTCTCGTTGGGCCAGGGCAGCTCTGCAGCCACAGCCGTGGTTTGGAGATGCCTCTAATCCTTTGCCTTGTACTTGGCAAGGGATGGGATGAGAGGAGGGCAGGAGCTGTGTGGTTCACACTCAGCAGACTCCTCAGCACCCCATGGAAACAGCGACAGGGATAACGGGGAACCTCACCAGCCTGTGCTGCTTACAGGGACTGCAGTGCTTTGTCCAGTGAAAAGCCCAGCCCCAAAGTTATTGTCACTTCAATTGGAGCCTCAGCCAAAAAAAAGAAAGAGACGTTGACTGTGCTCCCTGCAAAATCCCATCTCGCTGGGAGGAGCGAGCCAAGAGAACAGAGCAAAACTATGGAAATAGAATTTAAGCCTTCAGTTTGCAGCTGGTGGGAGTTCAGGGTGCAGGTGCCTCCGTGCTGGCATCCACAGGAGCCGTGTGGTTCTCACCTCTCCGCAGTCCCAGGCTGGTCTGTGACCCTCGGGGGTCCGGGAGGGGATGGGGCTCATCTTGCAGTTATTTATATTGTATAGAGCAGCTTCTTTCTACAAGGAAAAGAAAAATATACAACCATCATTTTTAAACTCCAACAAATTACACAGTAGTTTCAGTTCCGGTTTTTGTGACCTTTTTCAGGGATCATTTCAGTGCATTTCTGTAAAAAAATAAAAATTTAAGGAAAAAAAGGATTTTGAAGTATAAAAAAAAGCATCTTCTGTACATAGGCGAACTCAAGAATCTTCTCTTCAAACACTGTTTCTTGTAGAAACATGTTGAAATTTTTTGCTGATTTCTTTGTACTTCAAGAGCATGTAAATAGTTTATTAAAAGTGACTATTGTAATTTGGAGTTCTTTTTAAACAGATTCCAGCTCTAAATCATGTCGAGATGGGGAGGAAGAAGGACTGAGTATAGCAAAGGAGCTGGTGGCATTTACAGCTTGTGTCAAGCTTTGTATAATGTAAATTCTGTATAAATATGGGGTTTTTTGTCAAATAAATAGATGAAAGTAGAAGCATTAAGAAACTGAAGACAAAAAATTGCCGAGTCAAGGCTTCTTCTTTCCCCCCCCCCCTCAGTCTGAAACCTAATGTGCAAAATCTATTTATTTCAAGCGAGGAAATGTGTACAGTCTAATAGACACCCTAAAATGTATTTAAGCGAATTTGCAACTGGATTTTTTCAGTTTAATATTTGTTTTATTTTTTATGAGTTTCCTCCTTAATTGCCACTGTAGGATTTGTCCAAGTGAAAAGAAACACATCAAGGACACTCTAAAACAATGGGGCAGTTTTGAAGCAAGGTGGAAGAACACCCAGCTCCCAATTCTTGCAGTTTTCTGGTTGTTTTAATTCCCAGCATGGAAATCAAGGGCCTCCTTTAAAAGTAGGCAGGTCAAATGGTTTGCAATAAATTAAAAAAAATTTTTTTTTTCCTGAGTTCCTTTAAAAAAAAAACAACAACTCTGCTTTGAAGATTTAGGATTTCTGCTTTTTCTTTCGTTAAGCAAATTTATAAATTTAGGGATGTTTTGTGCATATAGAATCTGTCACCAGTATGTATCTTGTTTTGAAGAAAGTGTTTTTGTTGTGGATGTGTCATGCTGTATATATTTGTTCATATTTTTGTGAATTGAATACTATGTACCATTGTATTATAGTAACTTTTATAAAGCAAACCATAAATATACTGACTTTTCTTACAGAAAAATTATGTTGTGCTTAATATATTACCAGGGCAGCTTTTTGCTCTTAGACCTGTGCTGGGAACTGTGAGAGCTCAAGGAGGCAGATCCAGAACAAGAACAGTGTGAAGAACTGGTTTTCAGCAAAGTTTACTGAAAATATTAATTCTGGTGAGCAGGAAATGAATTTAAGCAACATTATATTGCACAAAAGAAATATGTGAGTGATTCAGGTCTATAAACTTTAAGAAATGTCTCAGTATTAAAAATCTTGGCAATGCTGAAGGGCTGAAGCAGAGCCCTCCTGACAGTGAGCCAGGAGTCCCAAACGTGTCCGGCCTCGGCAGGTGAGGGGTCCCTGCTCCTCCAGCCTCTGCCTGGATTGCTCTGAGTTCATGGCCTTTCTTTCTTTATTTTTAATTTTGTGAAGGCAACTTCACCACCAGGCAAGGTGTCAGTGATGCTGTGAGGCTGCTGGGGCCAGAGGCTCTTTGGTTTCCTTCTTTTTAAATCAGTTTATTCAAATTGCCAGGAGCTGGACATGGATGATCCTTGTGGGTCCCTTCCAGCTCAGGACATTCTGTGATTCTCTGAAATCTGGGTCAGTTCTGCTCCCTGGGATCCAGAGAAGGGGGGAGCTGGGGGAGCCGCTGAGGTTTGGCCCATGTACCCCTCCCCAGTGGGGGGCTGCTGCTGTGGGGGGGTCACGGTGGCCTCACTGAGCTTTTATTTAAAAAGAAATACCTGGAGGAGGGACCAGTGGAGTGGCTGGTGGAGGAGGAGGTGGAAGAGACAGGACAGAGGCTGTAGGTGACTTCCCAGCTCCGCTCCTGGATCCACAGGTGAGCACAGGACAAGGCCGCAGGACGGCCACAGCCCGGGGGCTCCGCCCGGAGGGGCTGGGCTGGGCTGGG
>VYZQ01011995.1:2268-23676 GCA_013400655.1 Mystacornis crossleyi | reverse complement strand
AAAAGGGGGAGGGAAGACATTAAATATTGTTTGAAGTTCCAACAGGTACAGATGGTAAAAACCCTCTCCTGCCTCAGTTTCCCCACCAAGTGTGCTCAAAAAGCCTCCATCTCTCTCCTGCCATCTCTGGAATGCTCCAGAAAATTCTGTTTGAATGTTGGGGACTCCAAGGATAGATTGCATTCTTTTGAAATTGTTTTTGTCATTTTTTAATTAAAACAAAAGGGTGAGATGTGGAGGTTCCCTCCCTGGGGGGGTGGGCCAAAGTATGGTCTACAGGGTTTCCAGACTCCCTGCCCTCTGGTCACATGTATACAAGTTCTGTACACTGTTGGCTATTCATGTCCCCCTGCCCCGGGAAACTCTGTGGCTATCCCAGGGATCTGCAGTCTGGTCCAGGCTTCCAGCCATGGTGGCTGGAAGAAAAATAAAGATCAATGAACATACATGAAAATATCGTCTCCTTGATTCTTCCACGGGGCAAGGCTGCCTTCAGGGAAGGTTGCGGAGACCCCACCGCAACAACTTGCCATATAAAAAGCACTATTCCCTTGTCTGATTCTTAGAGCATCCAGTTAGACTTACAAGGTGACATGTTTGGGTTTTTCCTACTCCCCTTCATGTTTCACTAAATGTAAAGAATGTAGGTACTTTGAAATTTTCTCTGTGATATCAAAATATTAAAGATCCTACTGTGCATGTAGCATCCAGCAATTTATATTTCTGTATGAAGATTCTAGGACTTCTCACCTGAGCAGTGAGATATTCCATTAAGAGTTTTTGGGAGTAGTATATCTGTTAGTAATTTGGCTGTGAATTGTCATCCTCATTGCCAAAAAACTTCTGGTAAATATTGGACTACCTGGAGGCTGAAATACAAAGTAGGTAACATTTGTAAAGGTATCCATCTTCACTGCATCATTTATCTGTTCACTGAGATAGGGTAAGTGTAAAACACTGAAGAGGTGGTTAAACAGTGACATGAAAATGGCAAAATAAGAGACGTCCAGAGCACTTTTACTGTGTTAAAATCATGTTAAAGAAATTGGTCATCAAAATCCTATAAATTAAAGATGTTGCATAAAACTAAATCACATCAAATGTATCTTAGTAAAAGACATGGTTTTGTAAATTCCCTAACAGAATGTGAAGAATTCCTGACTCATTTAAAATTTCTTGGAGGTCATAGTAAGTTCTTTAATCAGGACAGATTTGTTTGTTTGTTTGTTTTTAATAAGCCATCCAGACCAAATGAAATATTTTCCTAAAGAAAATGGAAGGATTTTTTTTAATTCACTGAGATTTAGACTGGTTTGTATCATAATTCTTCAGAATACACTTTTCCAAAAATAATGCTATTTTTCAAAGCTGTCAGATCCTTAGAAAAAGATAAATCTGTAATGTTCTGAAGGGGCACCATATACCGAAGAACCTAAAAGCTTTTTGAAAGCTAAAGCAAATATTTTGAGGAAAAATGAAGCCTTGAAAATCAGCGTTTAAAAAAACGACTTGATTCCTCAATTGCGTTATATGCTGAACTCCATGATTTCAGCAGAAGTTCCCAAAAAGAAAAACATCTGCTTGCTGAGACTAAATAGCTAATGATCAGAGTAACAGCTGGCTTTATAAAAGTGACCTAATATTACTTCAGGCAATTTGTCTTCTGGCTCCATCCCCAAACTGACCAAGTATGTTTGATCTATTTCTAGCCATTTAGAAAAGTCATTTGGTTCCAAGTGTATGCCAGTTATTTCTGTCAGTTCCTTTTGTAACTCTTATTCTGATAGGCATGTCTAAGTATGATAACTAACAAATTTGTCAGGCTGGGGCTTCCTGGGAGGCCCAGGAGCCTTCTTCCAGCTGCTTGGAGCACTCCAGTTAGGTGTCTGTGACAAGTCATGCCAAATTGCTGCACTTGCCACACAGCCCATCCACCTGTCATTTGCACGGAGTTTGGGGCAAGTCTTGTGTACTCTGTGCCTACCTTCTTCTTTATAATCTTGGAGTTTTGGTCACTACCTTTGCATTTCATCTATCTTGCAATGTTGCAGAAAAACTTACTTTGTATTGTTTTGTTGGGTTTTTTCTAACACAACTTAGGTTTGTGCTAAAAAAAACAACTGTATCACTGCAGATCCACAGATCACAGTAGTTACTTCTGGCTTATGTGCCAGATCAAATAAATCCTGGATGACCACCAAGGAGAAAAAGTTCCAGAAGACCTATTTAAGTTTTAGGATAGCGCTAACACAAACCCAAATGACTGTAAACTGGCCATGTTCAAATTTATACTGAAAATTCAAAGAAAGTTCCTAACCATTACAGCAGTGGAATTCTGAAAAGTGTGTCCAATGTTAATAGTGGGAGCAAAAAGCCAACCTGTTTTGTTTTGTTTTGGGGTTTTTTTGGTAATTCTATAGATTACTATGTTTTTTATAAGAGCCTGTGGCACGAGAGAACCCTGACAATGATCTAGGAGTTCCTGTCAGTGAGTAGCATGGCTCAAACTGAGCTAAATAACAAAACTGAGCAGTGTGCACCTGGCTGTGCCAGCCAGCTGCCCACCAAAACAACATAAACCAGTCATTCTTCATGATGGACTGGTGCATTTGTAAGCTGAGATACTGAGGACTGAGTGCTCACTTAGCATCTCAAGTACCCCTCAACATTTCAAAATGCATACAGAAAAAGAAAGAAATATATAAATAAGAGAGTATATATATCATAAATACAATATAAAGTCATGAGACTTAAAAATTTACATTTTGTGTTTGCTTGTTGTGTTTGGGGCTCCCGACCACTTGCTTATTTTTTACAAGATTATTTGTACAAGTACAAGGTAAGAAACCTCCTTTAAAGAAAAGTATTTGAAATTGTGTTGTATGACTTCAGGGGCTAGTGGTAGAGTTAAAATACTAACCAATTGAAAACCTTAGAGAACTAGCAGTGTTCTCACTCACCTCATACAACCAAAGGAGATTTCAATTAATTTTATTCCAGTGTCAAATTTTGCACTGGCTGAATTCTGAAAGTATTCTCACGCTCATCTGCCCATTTCTCATTAATCCTCTCCACATCCACCTCTCATATTCCCATATAAATGGTTTGGCCTCTCTGTCAGCCCCATTTCTCACTACATGCACATTTCTCCAAAGACACAGGCAGTTATGTGGTAGTTTACTCATGTAAAATTACCCAGCAACTTTGTAAGGGTTCTCCTTGATTGGTTTCTGCACCCCTTTTAAAGTGTAATTCTTACATATCTGATACAGTTCTTTTTCCCTGTTTGTTCCTCCTCTTTTATTTGGGGCAAAGAAAAAAGGGATTTGTGTTTTGCTTACTGATTTATCTATGTGGTAAGAAATCAAACATAAATCAGTATGTATAAGACTAAGGAAACACTGGGTAAAAATGTAAATTCTTTATTTTTTTTCTCGGTGAGTTTTATTTTCTGCACCGTTGCCTAATCAATTTCAAAGGTTTAATTTTTGGTATGTCTTGATGACAGACATAAAAGATTTCTGTATTTAGAATATATATATGTATTTGACCTGAGGTCAAGACAGTATTACATTCATTAGAATTCATTCAGGAATACTTAGACTAGAAATTATTTTTTTAATCCATTAGTGAAAAACATATCCATGAAAAATTCCTGAGGATTATGCAAAGATATCCTTTAATCTGAGTCTTTTTTCAGTATTTTCTGGTTTGGGCTATCCACTGTGGGATTTGTAATGCATGAATCTGCAGACAAAGTATGTTTCCATGTGGCAATAGTGATCTCTGTCTGTATGGGAAGTTCCAAACTTTTTGTGTGAGGCGATAAGACTGTGACAAAATCTTCTAAAGATTTTTCTGAGCAGTGGCTGTACTCATGAAAAAGGAGGTTTAGATTAGATACTAGAAAAAATTTCTTCACTGAGAGGGTGGTCAGGCACTGAAACAGGCTGCCCAGGGTAGTGGTGGAGTCAGTGTTCCTGGAAGTGTTTAAAAAAATATGTGGAGGTGACACTTGGGGGTGTGATAAAATAGTGGACTTTGTGGTTGGACTCTATGAGCTTAGAGGTCTTTTCCAACCTTACAGGTTCTATGATTCAAGGAAAATGACACAAGGAACAGATATGCCCTGTTGGGAATAAGTGCACATCTTATATTATCCGATTAGCTTTTGCAACTATTCAAGCATTAACTGTAGGAAAAGAGAGTCATCATAATAAAATACTTTTCAAGTGTAATATAGAGCAGATTAAAAATGTTCTTATTGCCCTGCTGAATGGAAGAAGACAGGTTCAGCTAAATCTGGTGAAGCTAATAAGGCAATGATGCATAAAAAATAGTCACAGTCAAGTGAAATACAGGAAAATGTATATGGAGCAACCAGAAAATAAAGTTCTGTTTCTGGTGAATAAGGTAATATGAGTTAATCAGCTCTTTCTAATATGATATACACATTCTATCACAATTGTAAAGAGTGCGTTTGGACAAAACTGTAATGCAGGTTTTCATGGTTTACTTCATTAGTTAAATAATTCCTTGGATGTGCAAGAGCTTTTCGAAACACATGTAACCCTGAAATCTGCTGTTCCCTTAAAAGCAACAGGAAATTTAACCTCAGAGTATGATTAAATCAAAGGGGTTTCATTATCTTGCAGTGGAACTCAAAATTCTGGGTGTGCATAGACTGGGACTCACAGCAGCCAGCATGCCCTGTACTGGGACATTCAAGCTTGGCTGGTAAAATAAAGATCAATGTAGATAATAAAGTGTGAAAAAATAACTGACTGGGACATACCTCTCAGGGCCACATATTGGCAGTAACTATGCTGAAACATCCTGTTTAGATGGCTAGACTTGGGGAATTCAGAATTGTTGATCTTACTACCCCTAAACCAGCTATACGATGCTAATACTGGACACTTCCCATCCTCTAATAATACAACTTTTGCGAAAGAAACAGGAGATGGCAATCCTAAACCTTTCCCATATACCGGGGTTTGAACCACAGCTGTGGAGGGCAGTATGATCCACAGTATGACAGAGCACAGCAGTTGGGGGATGGGCGCAATACTGTTGATCTGTACCAGGCTAAAGATGGGAACTGTAGAAAAATTTGAAAGAGAAAACCGAACTGTCCAGTCCAGTGGGTGGGATACGGTGGTTCAGTGCAGCATTTGCAGGTGCTAGACTAGATTTTTGCCCTTTCTTCTTCACTATACCCCTGCTACCCTGCTCCAGAGCAGCAGCTGCCGCTGTGTGTGAGCAGCAAATCCCGAGCAGAAATCCCTGGTCTCCTCCTTCTGCTGTGGCTCCCTACCATCTTCCCCAGATACACCCCCAAAACACTGTCACTCTGTGGCTGCAGTAGGGATCTCTCTACTGGGATGGACACAGATGTACATTTGGCAGCCTGTACTGCTGGAAAGGCCTCTCTGTCTGTGATGGGCAGTGGGCAAGACAATGCAGTCTGTAGGTTGGTTTAAAGCCTTGGGTCAGGAGTCGGACCATGCTGGGTTATGTCTGTCATAAAAAGAGTGATACATGGAATTCCAGTCCCTGTCATTTTGATTATTTCTGTCTTTTATCTAGCTGCTATCCAATGTAAAAACCAGGATTTCTGTTGTCTCCTGTAGTTTTGAAACCTGATGAAGAATCCTGCTATATCTCCAGGTCAGGTCGGTCTGGTTCTTATCTAGGTCTTCTGGGTATTTCTGAATATTCACCTGCTTACCCTGTACCCATGAAGTCTCTGCATCTTTCAGTCTTGGACCAGATGCTGATTTTTTGTGTTGCAGAAGGTGAACCAGTTAGATACAAAAGTGCATTGTAAGTCTCCCAGCAAAGTGTGTAGCTATATCGTTAGTCTGTGTAAGAAATGTATGCATTTGCACCACCCCTCTTGGAATAGCAGGAGGTTTTCTGCCACAGGCAGGTAAGGCAAGCGAGTGAGCAACTGCTGCAATTCACTGGAAGAAAATACAGCATGTGCTCCTTTTTGTAGCAAATCAGATGCTTTAGATGGCATAGAGACAACAGATGCATTTCCCCAGTGAGTCATTGAGCTTCCCTAAAGCCCCATATCTCCAAGGCTTTCAGCTGAGGTGAAGCATATGACGCTGCTCCCAGTACAGTCAAAACCTTAAAGGCTTAGTCAAACCTATAATTAATTAATTCTTGTGTAAGACTTAGAAGATATCTCAATAGATGAGCACTAAGTCTGCTGCTAATGATTTTAAATCTACAGAGCAACTTCCTAAAACCCTTTGAAATTGGCAATTATAATGTTCTGTCTTACATGGGAAAGCTTTGATCACTCCAGAGCAAGAAATAAATGCATGACTTAAAGTGGAGAGATACAGTGACAGAACAGCAGCAAACTGTGAAATACAGTAGCATGGCAGAGAGCCAGAGGAAGATTTGCTGTTGCTCCTTCCAAAACTCGATTTGAAGTAATTTCAGTATTTCTGTGTTGCATAAATGACTGTGAAAGTCCTAGGAGGTCTGCAGTTGAATGTGCTTACAGTCTGAAGATAAGACTTAATTGAAGAATTTTTGCTTTCATGTCTTCATTTTTNTATGAAGCTGCTCCCAGTACAGTCAAAACCTTAAAGGCTTAGTCAAACCTATAATTAATTAATTCTTGTGTAAGACTTAGAAGATATCTCAATAGATGAGCACTAAGTCTGCTGCTAATGATTTTAAATCTACAGAGCAACTTCCTAAAACCCTTTGAAATTGGCAATTATAATGTTCTGTCTTACATGGGAAAGCTTTGATCACTCCAGAGCAAGAAATAAATGCATGACTTAAAGTGGAGAGATACAGTGACAGAACAGCAGCAAACTGTGAAATACAGTAGCATGGCAGAGAGCCAGAGGAAGATTTGCTGTTGCTCCTTCCAAAACTCGATTTGAAGTAATTTCAGTATTTCTGTGTTGCATAAATGACTGTGAAAGTCCTAGGAGGTCTGCAGTTGAATGTGCTTACAGTCTGAAGATAAGACTTAATTGAAGAATTTTTGCTTTCATGTCTTCATTTTTTTTTTTTTAATTCCTGAAATTACAAGGCTACATTCTGACAGAGCTCTACAAGTGAACCTAAGGAAAGTCTGACTTGTTCTGTCACAGATACTTAAATGTGATTTTAAAAAAAAATGCTAAAGTATGTCTGAAAGCTTATTGTTTTCTGTTCAACGGTAGGAATACCTTGCAGAGAAAATAACTAGCTTCAGTCTTAGAAGCTTCGTTTTTGCCATGGTGTTTTCTGAGAGCAAAACATGTGAAGCTATCTTCTGTGCTTGACTAATGCTCGTTGTGGACTTAGCAATGACATCCACCAAACTGTTTCCCTAAATTACTCAATTTTTCATGAGATCATTAAAAGTAAGAAGGTTCTTAGGTATAAAGCAGTGTGGTATTTGCTTGTAAACTTTTTACGCTTCCTCAAATAACTTTCAGTTATTAAGGTGTAGAAGAGAGAAAACAAGAACATTTTAAGAAAATAAAAATACTTTCTAAAAAGACTCTGCTTTTAAGGATGTATGGGGGTTATTTAAGCTACTGTGGTGCGTCACCTGCATATAATATACATCTGTAGAAGGCATCTTCAGAAAAATTTTATTTACTTTGATTAATTGCATAATAAATTCTCCCTGGTGGCTGTTTGATTAAGTGAAAAATACTACAAGTTGTTTCTTGAAGGAGAAAATATTATTGTGGTGGTTTTATATCATAATAAAATAAAGTTACATCCAAGTAAGATGAGGGGGAAAAAGGTCTCTCTCTCTCTAATTGTCCATAAACCTCCACTGAGGGATTAAATGTTAGCACTGTGCCTATAGATGCAGTACTAGTGCACTTCAGATACTTTACAAACATTTAGGAAATTTATAACTGGTTACTGGAAATACAACCATTTCAAATACACAATATTTTTATTTCATTGCATACACAGATTAATCCTTTAACTGGGCTTTTACATGTGTTGGATATTTATACAAAAATGGAATCTGAGGTTAAACTGACTTGTGGAGATACTGTATAACTGGGGAATTGCTATCATTTATTATTTAGGTATTGACAACACTTAAGTGCATCTGGCAGTGACCAGGGTTTCATTTTATAAAGTACCATATGAACACAGAGCAGGAGTATGACACCTGCTCTACAGAATTCAGAAGTAAAATAACATACAAAAAGAGAAGCAGATAGAGAAGATGGGAGTTACTGCTAAGAAAAAGTCATACATTAGTCAGTATAAAAAGCAGATGAGTTGGTGAAGCAGCAATTTGTCATATCTTTTCTAGCTATTCCTATGAGTACCCGTTTTCAAATAGGTATTGAAGGGGTCTGTCTGAGTTCTACATCTGTAAGGTCGTAATACTTTACTCAAAGCTATTTTGTGTGAACAAGAGTATGTTCACATTTCTGAAGCTCTTTCGAAAGTGAAAAGGTTGGCTCCAAGTCGTAGGTTATAGGGCAGTGTCCCACTGTGAGGAGGTTGTGCAGGGAACCTTTGCAACCTCCAAGGACCCAACCTGAGTGTGAAGGCAGCTCTATTTGCAGGCCCCTGGAGTCCCTGGTGCAGCCCTTTGCGTACCGTGTAAGCCCCAGGCAGGACATCAGTTCAGGAACGAAAGAACTGCATACGCACAAGGGGGCATAGTACAGAGTGCACACGGGCATGTGAGCAGCTGAGGTGTTCTGCTTTGGGTGAAAAAGGGAGCCCTTTCAGCCTGAGCACAGCCTTCCTAAAGGTGTGTGACTTCACTTAGGGGAGACTGCACGTACATTTACACCTGAAAACATGAGTCAAAACAGCTGATCTGAACATTTATCTTGTGGTGGATCCTCTCTGATCGTAATCCTAAATCAAGGTTTTCACCCTGTGTGACCCACTGCTACCCAGAAACTATGGGCTGCAACAAGATCTGGTACCTCATGGTCCCTGAACGTCAGCATGGAGAAATGCGGCAGTGTCAGGTAGGCATTTTCTGTGTAAAAAAAAGCTCTAACATCTCACCAGAGGAACAATTATGCTGAATGGGGATACCACTGATGTTATTTTATCTCATTGCTGTAATTTAGTGTTCATGTGAACTATGGTAGTACAGTCATAACATACTGAAAAGTTAGGTTTTTCTCAGATGTAGCAGACAGTTAAGCTTGTGTCCATGTGCCATGTTTAAAGATAGTAAAAATAATGATACTATTTATCCTGTGTCATTTTTCTTCATGTATCATTCTTCTTCATGCTACAAAGGTAACTTGTAAGCACAGGTATAGGGGTGGTGGCTGTTGGCAGCTGTTTTCCATTAGCTGCCACCTCAGTCCCACAAGATCTTGCAACACACATTTTCTGGGTGGTCCCTGGTGCTGAATGAATGGGTACAGCTTTTCTGTCTTATGCCCTCCATACTGCCACTTCATGGGTCACCCTGCATGCTTCAGTGTTTGCTGCCAGTTACCACACTGCAGTGTCCTGATCCACTCTTGTCTGCAATTCTGACCTCAGGGATGTGATGCTCTGTATCTGTTCGTTACTTATACTTCAGAAATAAATGTTGATTTCTAAGTTGTGACCATAAGGCCAGGTACTGACATGGACAAAAGTTTTAAATTGCACAGGTGCAGTGGATAAAAACCTACAT
This sequence comes from Mystacornis crossleyi, assembly GCA_013400655.1. Lineage (NCBI taxonomy): Eukaryota > Metazoa > Chordata > Aves > Passeriformes > Timaliidae > Mystacornis > Mystacornis crossleyi. The sequence goes on along the minus strand of VYZQ01011995.1, from coordinate 14,027 downwards.
TTCTTTGTGTTCTCTCTTTTAAAAAAATAGCATATGTTTAAAAAATGAATTGAAGGACCATTCCAGATTTCTGTTTTCTTCTGGCAAATGATAACTTACAGGGGAAAAACAGTAAGAAAAGTGATGGGTCCTACTAACAAGAGGAAGAGACCTCATGGTAGTTTCTAGAATCCTTACTCTAGAGTTCATAGAAATCCCAGAGTGATTGAGAAAGTAATTGAAAGCAAAGAACAGCAAAAAAAAAAAAAAAAGGAAAGGGAAAGGGAGAAACAGGAAGGAGAGAGTGAAGGAGGGAGGGAGAAAGGAAGCAGTAAGTTTAAAAATGAGACACATTTGCTGCTTGTGCAGCGTCTGTTTCTCTCATGTTCTTTAGTTCTGATGCTGCTGCATTCTGCAACTACTCATCCTTTGTAACTACTAGAAAAGGAGACTGGGGGAGTCAAATTACTCCTGCTGTGCCTTGTACAGGCATCACATCATCAAACCCAGAGTGAAATTAAATAAGTGAACCCACGGTTTCAATCTCAGGTTTTTTTCCACAACTCTTTTCCAGATAGTGAGGAAGATGAAGAGGGTAATGCTACCAATTTCTTCTTTTTAAAAAATGCAGACAAGTGGAGTTTATTGTAGAGCCATTTATGGGGTTCTCATTTATCACAACAGAGAAAAAAGAGCAAGAGCTAAGGAGTCTTCTCTAACAGGAACTGTTTATGTAACTTCCTTGGCATCATTACCAGAGTGAAATAGATACATAGATGTGTAATACTTGTAGCCAGTATATGATGACTGAGTTATAGAAAGACACTTGTTGACACTTGCAAGGAGAGGATTAAGTGGTGAAACAAGAACAGTGATGAGTTTGGGGAAGGAAGAGCCACAACCCCTTCCACACTGCCTTAGCCTTTGAGAGTGACCTTCAACCCTCCTCCTGTCGGTGGACACAAGACTGCGCTTGGGTCCACAATCAAAAGCCTCACACGGGGCACCATTTACTGGTAAACAAAAACCCAACTCTCAGTCCAGAGCTACAAAGGAGGCTACTTTCACCTAAAGCTGCTTCAGTCCTGCTTGCTTTCTTGGTAGTGCTCATTTAGTCTCTCTCTTCTGTGCTGCTTGCTCACTTTCTCAATAGTAGTGCTCTTCTGGCATCCTCTCCTCTCCCTTGTGAGTTACCTGCCAGAGGATCAGCTGGTCTCTGGTCTTTAGTAGGAACACCTGGTTCAACACAGCAGTAACTTATCAAAGTCGAGACTGCCTACAGCCCATTCTTGTACTCCTCCTCTCCTCATGGGGAAACCTTAGGTACTACTCTTCCCCTCCTCTCTTTGAGCCCCACACGTGGATGTGAACCAGATTCACTTCAGAAAATCCTACTCTTCTAGAAGCATGAACAGTTCTTTTCTGAGGGTAGGAGGGAGTACTGCAAAGCAGATTCTGGATAATTGTCATTCACTGCCTGTGGCACGCAGCTATATCTGAGATTATCATATAAATTCTATTTGTACAACATACAGTCTCAATGCGGCTCGAGTTCTGTGGATTTGTCAGCAACACTACAAGTAAATCATTATAATTGTTGTTAAAAAGTGAGCACTGACAGTGATATTCAGGCTGTAATGACCACTGTAACCTAAAAAACTCCAAGGAGCTTTATTCAAAAGAGAAATGTGTGTTCTTAGGCTGAAAGGTAATTTGGAATAGTACATTTCATTTATAATGAATGCATCCCAAACTAATGCTACCTCCTTGAACAATCTGCAAACTTAGGATTTGATTGTAAAACTCACTGCTCCTAAGCGTGGCATGCTGCTGCTTCTATGGACAGGACACAGGTGTGTGTTACAGATTAAAAAGGGGCTGCTGGTTTTCACCAAAACGTACAGACCTTTGGTAGTAACTCTTCGTGAGGAAATATTTGAAGGGGAGTTAAAATCCTTGGACTTGTAAGGACCATGTTGGGAAGAGTTTTAGCATGCAACAGGGAACAGACAGGCTGGCATTGCAGTAGGTTCTGTAAGTTTAAGGTTTTTTCAGGGTAACAATATCTAGAAATAAGTTTCAGCTAAATTTCACAATTATTTTAATTGGAGAAAACAACTCTAAATTCTTTTTGATGCAATAACTATAATGAGTACTATTTTAAGAATCCACCCAAGGCTCTAGTCATGAAAGAACATGTGCTTGACTGAGTTGCATTCACTCTGTAAAATAAAACTGATATTCTACTTGCAGCTCCAAAGAGATCTCCATTCTTTTTCCTCCATGCCAGAATTCCACGATGGTTGGTGATGAATATCATAGTTTTCTGTGGAAAAAAATCAAAATAGAAACAAGCTGTAATTTCCTATGGAAAAACAAAAATAAGTAAAGAAAGAAATTGGCAGGAAAAAAGGCATACTAGTGCAAATCTTGAACAAAAAAAAAAAATTCTTCTGCTCAGTTCTAAAGTGTGTCCATGACATTTTTGATGTACATCTACTAGGCATTACAATTTTCTGAGGTACACTGTACAACTAATAAGTTTCTAAGAGCAGGGCAATATTAGGGTGTTGTAGTTTAACCCCCATCAGCACTAAGCCCCGCACAGCCACTTGCTCACTCCCCCATCAGCAGGATCATGGAGAGAATCAGAAGGATAAAAGTGAGAAAACTCAAGGGTTGAGATAAAGACTGCTTAATAAGGAAAGCAAAAGCCCCACCCACAAGCAAGTCAAAACAAGGAATATTTCGTGCCCTTCCCATGGGCAGGCAAATGTTCAGCCATCTCCAGGAGAGCAGGGCTCCATCACACATAAAGATAACTTGGGAAAACAAACACCATCACTCCAAACGTTCCTCCCTTTTTCCTTCTTCCCTCCACTTTGTATACTGAGCATGATGTCATAGGATCTGGACTATCCCTTTGATCAGCTGGGAATCACCTGCTCTGACTGTCTCCTCCCAACCTCCCATGCACCCCCAGCTTCCTTACCAGCGTGGCAGTACAAATAGCAGAAGAAGCCTTGGCTCTGTGCAAGCCCTGCCCAGCAACAACAAAAACATCTTTGTATTATCGGCCCTGTGTTTAGCACAAATCCAAAACATAGCCCCATACCAGCCACTGTGAAGAAAATTAATTCTACCCCAGCCAAAACCAGGACACAGGGTAAGAACTAATATCCAAGAGCTATTTCTGCGTTTAAGTGACTCACGTGCTCAGAAGGAAATTAGAAAAAAGTTATCTGCTAATGCAAATGACCATATAGCAAACTAAATTTCAAGAAGAGGATTGATTCCAGTTACCCATGGTTACGTGCTTTCTTTGATGTGGAAAAATATCCAAAGCACAGCCAAAAATGTAGAGTGGTTAGTGCTTGCATGAGAATGACCTATTCAGCATACACCAGTGTAGCCTCTCAAGAACCATAAACATAAAAGTAGATATTAAGATACCAATAAAATCAAAAAACCCTTTTTCCTTACAGTTATATTCTGTCATTGCCTTTCCTTTGAATGCTAATATGGAGTTCATAAGAAACCAAGCACATTTTAGTGAACTAATAAAGTTTAATTCTAACATAAATGTACTAGTATATTGCCTGTGTAAGAGCAGTGAGCCCATTGTTTTGGCAAAAAGCCAGGAACTGCTGGCTAAATTGAAATGCAACCCTTTCATCACTGCTTGATTTAGCAATTAGTCGACATCTAACTAGGAAACATGCACTAGACAGAGTAAAGAATGTGATTTCTCCATATTAATATTCTAAACTCTTTTATTGCATATCTATTTAGTTGGCAGATTTAATACTGATGGGATTTCCTCTATTTACTAAAAAAAATCCCTAGTCATCTTAAAGTGTTATTTTGCAGTTACCTGGCACTCAGCATAGATAAAATATTCCTTCACCCTTCATCTAATTATGACGAAATTAGTAATGAAAAGCCTTGAGAAAATAAGTGTGTGACAATTAATAAAAAAGTGGGTTAGATATGAGGGAGTTTGCTTTGCTGATGATGACAGGGCTCAGCCTATAAATCACCAGTATAAGAGGAGTATGCTGAGAAAAGACAACCATAAAGATAAAGGTAAATTACGAAATCTAAACGAGACCCTGGGGACTGGGAAGATAATGATGTAAATAAAATCTGAGATGTGGGCTGAGGCACAAATGTACAGGTGAAAAGCAGAGCTTCAGTTTGATAAAGAAAAAGGAAATGTTTGAGAAATGATCTGTGTGTTATATGTGGCCTCAGAAAAGAATTCATCCATCGTTCAGCTAACTGCTGACAGCTTGCTTTCCCTGGGGAGTTAATTTGATGGCAGCCTCCTGCCCTTAGCTGTCATTTTTATAGGAGCTGAGAAGCTTATTCCTGTCACAATCAGGCTTATTGAGCTCACCTGACACCCAGCATGCACACAAATAGGTGTCTGCCACTCTGGGACAGAGAGAGCCACCAAGAGTGGACCAGAGAAATCAGTGTGGCCATTAAAGCAGCTCTTGGTCAGCTCGCAAGGTGGTCCCAGGAAGGGGATCGGAATGCTTTGACAACTGAGCTGTCCCTCAGCCACTGCCAGCATCGATTTGTCAGTGACGCAGGAGCCTGCCCTAGCGCCCCGTGGAGGTGTGGGCCCCCTGCACCGGGCTGGCCTCTGTGTGCTAAGTGTATGGGAATGGGTTAGGTAGAGCAATTAAAACACTGGAAATAGGGGCATATGAAGTGAAAGTTGGCTGGAAGGTTAAATGGACAGCTTAAACTTTCCAGCTGTAAAACAAAGCAAAATGAAAAGGAATAATTAGGAATGAAAGGAAGGAAAGAAGAAGGAAATTAAACTGGAAGACAGCAGAGTGAAGTTTGGGTCCTATTCTGAATTAACAAAGAACTTCTTCCAAAAGATTTTTGGTTTTTTCTTTCCAAAAGCTCTGGGGGTCTTTTGCACTTTAAGCTTCACATATATGCTATGGTTTTGAGTCCCTTTTTTCTGGAAAGAGAGATGAAACACTTGTGTCCTGTTTTGGAAAGGTATGATGATTCTGTTCTGATCTTCAGCCCAGAAGTAAGTTTTACCAATGAAGAAATAAAAATTACCAGATACACACTCTCTGGTCTTCTGCATGTTGGCCTCAAAAGTGAATGGGTTCATATTTATAAAAAGCCACAATCCTTTCATAATGCTACAATCTCTTATGAAAGCCAAGATTCATTTACATAAAATTTGGAATTTACAGTAGAAGACTAGACCATTCTTTTTTTTTTTTTTTTCTTATCTCAGCTGGAAGATGCATTTGATTGATTCTGCCCTGTTGTACCTCAGAGTACAAGATAGGGGAGAGTTAATGCTGATCCATAAATTCTAACCATTCAAGGACCAAAGATGCTCTTTTGGGATGAAGATTAGAACTTCTTTTCTAATGCAGACTTCAATACAGTTATCTATTTCTTGTTGAATTCAATTACCTATGATGCATGCTTCCTGAGAACTTTGAAAAGGCACTGTTTGCACAAGTTATATGTAGCCACCACACCCCCAAGAGATGTGCCTTACTTTTCTGAAGAGAGCATTTACTTCCTGCTACTTTCATATGCCAGTCTCTTAGAGTGGGTGGGGAGTGGAGGAAGTTTAATTTCTCATTTTCTTTTCTTATTGCTTCGGTATACTTATGCAGAAACCCATGCTTTGGAAAGAGACAGTACTCTTCATCACAGATTATATATAACTTCAAATAATCAACATTTGGGGCTTGGAAAATTTGCATTTCCTATAAATGAAAACATATATAATTTATATAATGCTTTTTCACAGAAAAGCTATTTTCTTTCTATGGAAAGACTTACTTTGATGTAAGTCCCTTGAAGCTGATGATAAAACTGAAGTAACAAGTTAATGAAATGAAGTACCAGAGAATATTGTGGGAAGTACTGAATGCTGAATTGCAGAAATGTGGATAAACGAAATATATTTGTTGTTAGTGATATAGTATTTATGGACTGAAGAGTGGTTTTTCCATTTTCTTCTTGCAATTATCATCTATTCTGTGCATGTCCTTGCACAACAATCACTTGGAAATGCAGTACTTATGTCTTTTTCAGATGAGTTTCAAGATACTTACTTTCTTTCCAAATTCATTTTCAGAGTAGAACTTAAGGTACAACTTCAAGATTACCTTTGAAGTCACAGACAGAGGTTACTACATTACATGCATGCATGATTATTGGTGTCAGTTTAAGAATTCTTGAATTCTCTCACACACAGAATAAATGGTTGAACAATGTTCTTAGAATAACCAATGGGTCTTACTAAATTCCCTATTTTCCTTTACTAAGAAATGTATTTTATTGTTTGGAAATCATTCTTAAACCTTGTATTGGGATGAGCAGATAATTTAGAGCATAAGAGGTGCTTTGCTTTAAAGGAGAGCAGGGTAAGAGAATAATTTATTTCAGTTCATTTGTGGAAATTGTGTTCAACGTATTGGAATTGAAGACATTTTAGATAAGGAATTTTTGTGCTCTCGGATCATACCTGAACTTAATGTTCTCATCAAAATCGGTGGCAGCACGTCCTGTATTATTTAATGAAGCTACAGTTTCTTGTGGAGAGGCTTGAGTGTATAAGGGAGATAAGAAGGAGCTTTACAATTAAAACTGCTACATGGTAGTCTGACTTGAAAGTAATTCAAGGCTTGTCAAAGAAACAAGAAATTCGCTCTGAACTCTGTAAAATTTCTGTCCTTAAATATAAAAGAGAGAGCTCTTCAGCTTGTAATTATCTTTATGGGCTATAAAAAATAGGCTCCAGATAAAGAAAAGCATTTCCTTTCATTAAATCGCATGAGTACTGTTAGATGGACAGGGTTTTACTATGAAAATATCAGTCAATTTAAAATCTCAGTGTGATTCTGTTAGGGAAAATCGCACATTATTGAAAATTCCTACACTTGTACACAGCAGAGTCATAGGGGAGGTTTTGTAGGAGCACAGGCTGATGAAAAAGGTTTGGAAACAGGCAGAGGGAGGGTTTTGTGGAGGGAAGACATGATGTCACTTAGCCATAGATGGACTCAGAGGGGTGGAAGACTGAAGATTAGATAGCAATAAACGCAGAAATATAAACTTAAGCATTTTGGAAAGACTGTGCATTCCTCAGTGCCTTTGGAGTAAGAGATCGTTCAGGTAAGACACTGACCTTCATGCTGTAACATACCCTTGGCCAGAAGGTTAGCCCAACAGGACTAATCCCGATTCCTCATAGAGATCTGATTTTCCCTCAAGAGGTGTGTGGTACCAGCAGGTGTATTCCTGCTTCTCAGGGAAATATTTTGAAAAGGATTCATGTTCTTTAGGTGCACAATATCCTACAGAAAGAGCATTTTAATTTGGAAGTATTGAATCTGCCAAGGCCTTTTTCTAAAAATTAATTCCTAATAATGATACATAGACATAGTCGCAGTAAATCCAGTAGCTGGGAGACCTTTTCCTGGCCTCTCCTCTGGTTTCAGAGTCCTTGAATGCAAAATTGCAGTGATGTCTTATAGACCAGAACTGATATCAGCAGTACGTTTTAAACAAAAAGAATGGGTCTAAGGAGAACAGAAGTACCCTCTTAATGTCTGTAAGTTTAGTTATGGCAAGGTCAGCAAAGCCAGACTGCATTGAGTTGGTCAAGTGAAGGTATTGCATGTTCATTTTATTTTATGTGTGACGGATGGACTGCTGTGACTTGCAGAGTAATTTTTTGACATAAGAAGTTCACTATTATGGCATATCAGAGTGACATTTTTATTGTACATAGGATATTCCCAAACTTTTAATTTTGCACCTACTTAGTCTAAGGTAGTTGGATAGTGATTATTTATTTTAAACGATCATTTTAAATAGTTACCTAAAACATTTTTTTTCCTTGCTGTCTAACTAATTTACAGGTTTTTTACTCTAAACTGTACTCTAGGAGGAATAGGTATGTATTGTTTGAAATTTTCATCACAATATCCATGTCAGTGAAAGCTTGACTGCCTGTTTCCTCTGCAGACTTATGTAAATTTTCAGGGACCTTGTGTGAGTGGAAGGAGTCTGAATTTGTGTCCATGGTAATCTGTTCAATGTGTAGAGGAAGTTACAATGGCCTTAACCCATGAAAAGGATCAGTTGTTTTCATGGAAAGCAGTCAAGACATGCTTTGAATTCAGATAGTCAACTTAATCAGAGCTGCACTTTGTTTTGTAAGGGTTTCTCTTTGAAAGAGCTGAATGCTGGTCACCTGCTACAATCAAAATACATCATTCATCTGTAAAGGGGCATAAAAATTTAACAGTTAGCTGAAGAATGGATACATCCCTGAAACAAAGGAAAAAAAGTCCTGCAGTTATTTACAATCTCTACTTCGGCATGTAGAAGCATGAAAATGCCACAGTCATCCAGGCTCATTACCTGCCTTCAGCCACGGGCAGCTGAGTGAGTTCACACTGTGCTTCTTTAGGACTGGGAATTCAGCAGCACTTGTCCTCACTGCCCTCCTGGGTGTGGAGGGAGTCCTGCCTGGGCAGGAGTGGCCAGCACACCTGATAGGCAAGACACAGAGGGGTTTGAGCAAATGTGGGAATTTAGAGTCATATATCAGCCGTCAGAGGACATAACAAGAATTCAAGTCTAGTCCTCCACCTCATCTTGATTTTCCTCAGACAAAATGGTTTTGCTGGTACAGCTTACAGCCCTGGTAAAAATAAAGCAATTGAAACTCTATTACTCTTCTTTCTTTATTAAAAGAAATCATATATAGCATTTGGCTTTTTTTTTCCCCCTGCATTTAAATGAAACTACAGTACAAATATTAGGAGAAGTATCATTAGGCAACCTATGTTTATTTGGCTATTCAGCAGAGATTTAATTTGGAAGACTGACTAATCCTTATCTCAGCTTCATCTGTTTCAGCTGGTGAAAGTAAAAGATCCTTCTGCTCCATATCTTAATAAATCTGTTGCAGAATATTTTCAGAGATTAATGGTAGATTTGTATTAAGGATGGCTTGCTTTTGATGATGAGAAGGATGACAAGGTTAAAAATAGTAAATACAATAATGTAAGAAAATACACAGTTTAGAGTCTATAATTCATACAATGGTTTTTTTGCAGTATCTATCAAGTGCTACTTGAACATTTTCCATGTTACCAATATTAGCTAACTAAATTTGCCCTGTTGTTGCATGAAGCTGCATTTAGAGATTTCTTAGCCTTCCTTGAAAATGGAATTACCCAACAACTTTACAGTTGAGGCAGAGGCAGATCTTTCAATGCAGAGCTCTGAATTAAGACAGCAAGGACAGCTGGTACTTACCCCTAATCCAATTTAAGTGTTATAAATTCCCAGAATTATTTTCATAAGAACGACTGTGCCCTGTGCTTTCCCACCAGTAGAGATGTTTGGACATTAAAACTGTAACAGGAAACTTGGTAACTGCTCAAGGCGTAAGAGGGAAGACCATTGATGGACAATCACAGCGTAAGCAAAAACATTATCTCATCCAGGCAGAGGAAAAACAATTAAGTACTGTAATGACTGGCATTCTTAACTGGACATTTAAGTTTTCTTTCTCCATGGGAGCAGACAATAGCAGCAAGGATTTCCTTAAAAGTTGCAACAAAAGATAAGAGCATAGGCAGAGGTATACTGTTAGGGAATATCTCAGCTGTCTTTACAGGAAGCGTAGGATTCGGTGGCCAGATCAGGCTGTTCTCTTGCTTCTCCATGTCAAACACAATTGGATAAAGCAGAATGTTTAGAAACTGTTCAGGGGAAGAAGCAATATTAACAATAGTAGTCACTTAAATAAAACTTTGTACAGTAATTGGGTTTTGAGAATGAACTGTACAATGAGGAATCACAGAACTGGATCATTTGAAAATGCTACTGCCCACAACATAAAGGGTGTACTCTGCAGTGTTGGTTAGGCCAAAATCTGCTCTACCCTATTCTCTTACAAGGGCAGTATTGTCTAAAACCAGCATTTGCTCTTTGAACAAGGTGGATATTGCAACACAAAAGTAAGCATCAGGTGATCCCAGTTCTATAAGGTAGCTGCAACTGATGGATCTGAGATTTTTCCTTTTATTAGGCATATCACTTCACAGTCATGTTTTGCATCCCTGATGGAATTTCAGAGTCCTAAAGGGGACGTTGCTAAAGAGCATCTAGGGACACACTCATGTGAATTGAAGCAAGGGAAGAGTCAGTCCTATCACTTTTTCCAGCCAGCTTCTCAAAGTTAACTTCATTGTTTACCTGGATATAAAAGTAGAACTGTAAGTGATATTTATTTGAAGTTAAAATAGTAGTTGTATTTCATGTAGGACAAATGCTGTCACTGTTTCAAACACCACGGATCATTCATGTGCAGTATGCAAATAGTAGAAATAGCCATGTTGGGTCATCCCTGAATTCAGTATTGTGTGACAGGCTAGTGCAGATGTTTCAGAAGAATGGCTATGAAATCGTACAGTAGGTAGAAGTGAAATACTCCCCAATCTTTTCTTGTATTTCTCATCTATGCCAGGTACCTTTCGAAATGTATTGTGATAAGACCAAGTATTCGTGATAGCCTTATAGTTATTTCAGTCTTCATTAAGCTGTTATCCTGAGAAGTTTCTTGCAGTGATAATTACCTAGACAGATGTGAATAAAGTGAATCCTTTCACTGCTTTTCTTACTTTCAGCCTCCTCATTAATACCCCCGGCTGTTCTTGTTCTTCCAAAGAGATGGGAACAAAAGTCCACAGTCTTCATCTTAGCAACATTCATTATTCTTTATATTTGTTTTCTTTCCAAAATAAGCATTCTTAACTTTTTCCATCTCCTTGATTTAGAACTTTTCCATGGCCATTTTCATCAGTGTTCCCTCTCACCCATGTTAGTGTGCCTAATTGTTTTCAAGAAGGCAAGTTCAGTACAGAATGCAGTTTTCCAGATGAAGCCACACTGATTATTTGTTTTAAGGGGCAATAATATTTTTTCTTCACCTTTTCTCAAATATTTTCGAATTTCTGCTTGGACTCCAGCTATACACTGAATTAAGACTGATTTCATGGTCCAGGGATGCCCCAGTCTGTGCTAACAGTAGATAAATTTAATTGGAAACCTGACAAAATAAAAGCAGGGTGTTTTTTCAGTGTCTTTTTTTCAATTACTTTTTGCTGCTTCGTCTGTCAAAGCTAATCATCATTTGGCATTGTTACACATTTACCTTGCCTGTTACAGCTCTTTGAACTTCTTGAAAGATTAGTCTTACCCAATCTGATTAAATGAAACCTCAGTGCATCACAACATTTTGCCATATCCTCTTGGATGGTATAACTGTTTCTCTTCCTGGAAAATTAGTAGACATTTTGAAGAAACGTTGCATTGCTATTTTGGGGAACTTTTTAAAAGGCTTGTGCATTTAATTGCTAAAGATAGGTGTCAGTGTACTATTTTTCCACCCTTGCTGTCCCTTGAAGGTTAATTTGAATTATGGTGCCATCATCACTCTTTAACAACTCATCTGCTGTTCACTGGGTGACCTGTCTGCTGTGCATATTAGAAGAAAGGCCTTGGCTTATTTGTGTTCAAGAGGTACTTTTAAGATTTGCACCAGCATTCTTACGCTAAGCTTTGTCCTGCTGGGCCATTTGCCCATTTTACGTGTGGCCATTGAAGTTGTACTAGTTTGTTACATTGTGCTGATTATTTCATCCTGCTCCCCCGTGGGAATTCAATTTGCTTTTCTTTGCTAGCCTTTGTGAACTAGCCAA
>VYZQ01011992.1:0-11360 GCA_013400655.1 Mystacornis crossleyi | reverse complement strand
CATGGAATTGTCAAAGTTTTCACTCCCAAACATCATAACATATATATTTCTTAGTAATTTTAAAATTTTCCTACCTATGTTTACTCTGTATTTTATGTCTTGTCACAAATTAAGAGTTATTCAAATCCTTATGATAGGTGATTAACATATTAAACCTTAAATATATATAAACCTGTTATATTTTGAGAACAACTTCCCATTTGAATCTCCAGCTTTACCAAGGAGAGGGTGATTTCTCTTTTTCTATGGATCCAAAATGAAATTACCCGACTTCAGTGTTCAAAAGCAGTTTTTAAGGTGGTACAGTGGAAATATCAGAACAAAATTAATCTAATGAGGGTCACTCTGAGGTGACAAAGTCACTGACCTCTGATTGCACATGTCATCTAGACCAGATGAGCAGAAACTTTCTACTGGAAGTTACAATGTTGCAAGTCTCTCAGATGCCCTGTACTGACTTGAACACTGGTGATGGCCAATCCCTGCAGAGAATTGCCACTTTGGGGCATTTTCGGGAACTCCTAAAAGGAGGCATAATAGTGGTGTGATTGAACAAGATATATGAGGTCTTGTTTTGAAGCTGAATTTCATCACCAATAGAAGCATGCACCCACATTTGGAAAACTTGAAACTGGGCAATTGCTTTCTTGCTGATTGTGTTAATTTTTCAAATGTTCGTTTGGCAGATTTTAGAGCACCAAAAAAACTTGATAACAGTTGATGTAATTTGGCATTAATAATTTGAGGCAGGTGCCAGACCTACCTGCACAATGCACTCTGAATAGGGCTGTTGGGGGGAATGGTAGCAGCACCTGCCAGTTTTTAGGAAAACAGTCTGACATTCCATTTGTAGGCCCATTTCTTCAGTTCAGTCTGAGACACTGCTCAGTGCTCCATCCAGCCTCATCCCCAGTGGACTGTGGAGCACATTGTCCTGAGGAATCGAAGGGCTCGGGGCAGATGGAGCGGTGATGTCATCCGACTTTTCCATTTCTACTTCCTATGAACATTTACCTCATTCTTACATGCCAGCTCTTTCTCAGCATGTTTTAGACTAGAAACATTTTTCTTTTCTGGATGTAGAGAAGGAATCACTTCTTTTTGATTTCAGACAAGATCTGGCAAGTGAGCTCTTGTTGCTAGTCAAAGAAAAAGCCTTAAAAAAATTAACACAGAATCTGTGTTTAGCAAAGTGATTTGCATAAGCTGTACACTTGGTTCTTAGAGTTGGAACAGTTCTAACCTATGACAAATTCCTCTGTCTGGGCTGTCTTCCAAAATCATTTTCATCTACCCTGGCAAAAGAACTGAAGTCTGCGTTCTGCACTAATTAAAGGCCTTCAGGAGAAGGGCCCCAGTTGAAATGCTGACACACTTTGTACACGCTTTATTTGTGAAAGGGGATACTGAGCCCATTTGATGGCGCCTCCTGCTCTGTCAGGCTGTGCAAAATTTTAAGTGGGGAAACAAAATGGGCACAGTTATGTCTTGTTAAGGTTCTGACTTACTAAAATGCTGCAGTTTTCTCCATTAAAAAGCATGATATGGAGACTTTTTTGATCTTTGAATAACATGAATAAGCAGTAAAAAGGCTAAAACCTGTGATAGTTCCTTAGTGAATATGAACTGACACTCCCAATTTTTGTGAAGTACTATGACTTAGTTCAGCTGAGTCTCTGTCTCCCTAAATATCTTCATTTTGGAAACAGCAGAATATACACCCAACATCCCTTTTACATAAAACTGGGAAGTGCTGAAAAGGGAAGGCAGCTGTCCCAATAACTCTGTGGAGTTCTTCCGGCAGGACTACCACTCCAGTGAGGATGCTTTCCATGCTAGATCCATTACAGGCTTCTCAGCTTTTTAGTATTCCCAAAGTATTCAATGGCAGTCAGAGTCCTTGACTGAGGAAGGCACCCAGAAAGTCTCTTTTTCTGAAGTTGCTGTCCTGAGTATTCACCACCTGCTTTGGGACACACGTGCTTGGGCTGAAGAGAGATTTTAACTATTCTGGATGTTAACTACTTTGTCCAAGTGCCCAGCAGGAGGCAAGGAAAGAAACTCCTCCTCTGTGGGGAGCCTCACCTAGTAGGAAGTGTGCTCTGAAAACATGGATTAGACTCAACTCTGCAGCTGAACTACACGGAGAGCTCCTGCAGAGACTAACAGAGCTTAGCCAGGGTTCAGTGCACTCACCCTGGCCAGGGAGAGGAGGGAAGTACATCTATCCAGCAGCAGATGTTCGGATGCTTAGTGACCTGTGGGAAAATACTTGGGAGAGGCAAGGGCACTTAGGCAGCTGCATGGTGTTTGAGGAATTTAAGGAATCCCAGCCCATGTCCTAGGCTTTTCTCCTTGCTCCTTTGTAAGGAGTACAGAAAAGGAAAAAAAAGGAGGAGCAGGAGGATTTCTCCCTCAGATATTCTTGCAGCATTCCTCAGGCTTCACCCTGCTTGTCTGCTGCAGCCCTCACTAAACAATTTTATTGTAAAGCAGCAATGCACTGATTCCATAGCCTCTGAGACAGATCCAGGGGTTTTGCTAGCAAATAAACTCACAAACATAATCAATATTCTTTGTGAATCCTCATAGTTTCCTTAGGAAGAGGCATTTCTTGCCTATTTTCCATGAACCTTAAATGCAAAGTTTCCACAAGCGCAAATGCTCCAATATTTTGCTGTCTTCTTGGGCACAGGGAACAGTCCTGTCTTGTTTTTGTCCCTAAAAGTATTGACTGTATTAGACACTGGGCACGTGCTTTCGAAAGAAAAGCACCATGAATGCTTGCATGTCCCTGTATTATCGGCCACGTGCTCCATCCCTGGGACACAAACGGGCCACTGAAATGCGGCTGGCCTGGATGTCCCACATACCAAGCAGATGCAAGCAGAATGCCATAGGGAAATAAGAAACACATTGTATGTGATTTAAAAGGCTTACAGCTCTGGAATATCCCTCTGAAAGCCTAATGAACATCTCCAACACATAGACAATCAAAGTACCAAAACCGCGCCCTGCATCAGGATACAAAACCACGGAACTGGAGATAATCTCGGAAGAGAGCCACAAAATAAATCTACTGACAGCAGCACCTATAAATCATACAGCTCCAGCACTTGGCTTGTCAAAATGTCTCCAAGCTCAGGGTTTTCTGTGGAGAGGAAGCTGTCCACACAGATTTTTTTCTTAATTTTATGCCTTCTGTTTGCCTCNTTTTTTTTTTTTTTTGAAAAGAAGAAAGAAAAAAAGAGGTCTTCAGCCCTAATTATAAATATGGTTCTTACAGAGAAATTTCTTACAACAAGAAAAAACATTCCATTAGAGGGTTTGGGGTTTGTCTTTGTTTTGCTTTCTTAGATATTAATATGGCCCAGATTGACTTTGACAAAGTTAGTGATTAGAAATTCAGCCTTCTTACCACAAGGCTGGAAAAAAAATTATACAAACACTTGTTCAAGTGACTGAAAATGTAGGCTTTTTTTTACCTGGTGACTGTTGGAGTGATTGGGTCAATGTTTGGATATAGTGGGGAGAATATGTAGGAAAAAGGAAGGGGAAGAGGGGAAAATCTCTCAGGATTAGTCTTCTGGCGGTAGTTTTTTTGCATGGACCTCCCTACTTACGATACATATGAGCTCCTGGTAGTACATCTGCAGAGTTTCCACCAAAAGCTGAGCTGGCAAAGGTGGCAAATGTGGCAAGGACAAGGTGAAAGAGGCTAAAAAGATAATTTCATCCCTCATTCTCAAAGGGAAACACAGCTCCGAAGCAATTACTTCTAAAAATATGTTAATTCCCAAGTTTTCCCAGCGGCTGTAACAAGTGGACGAATAGCTGATGTTAGACCTGTATTGTGAGGTGAGAGGCAGTGTTAAGCAGGCCAGGCTCAGTGGCTCTCTATCCACAAGACTAACTGTAACAAGAGCTTAGGTTGTCTGCTCTGTGGTTTGAACCCAATATATGTAAATAGCCTTGGCTGTGTTGTTCCTGCTTATCCCTGTGTCCCATGCCTTGCACAAAGGAGTTCTACACACCTTAAGGAGCAGAAACTATTCCAATTCTCCTCCTCCACAGACTGCTGAAAGTTTGTAAGGCTTTGGAGCACACACAGCATAACATTCTTGTATGCAAATCCTGGAGGGTGCCTCAACTCTGGGGACAAAACTGCGGGAAAACAACACCATAAAAACAGCAACATTCCCCAGGTTGGTCCTGCACGGACAGATGATCAAGACTGCCAGGAATCAACTCTGCACTTTCACGCACAAAAGAGGAAGAATGATGACAGATAGACAGGGCCTAGGCTGAGACTCAGGAGACCAGGCTGAGAGACTTCCGCACTAATTCCTGCTCCACCACCGAACTGCTGCAGGACCTGGGAAACTCAATTTGATTCTGTTTCCTTGCCCATTCACAGTATAAACTCCTGAGGGTGACGACTGTCCCTTGCTGTACATTTAAACTGCACAATCAGAACTCAGTTCAGACCTGTTGCTGCTACACGTGTTGAAATAACACGTAAATAACTTACACAAACCAATCAAATCAGCTGGTGGGAGAGCGCAGATGGGCCTGAAATGAGACATGGGTGAAAAAATATGTAGGAGCAGAAAAGACAGGGGGAAAGAATGACCTGAAAGGAAAAAAAAAAAAAGTGATAAAAGGGTGTTAACAAATGGTAGAAGAGAACTAAGCACAGACAGAACATGGGCATTCCAAAATCAGCTGATGCTTGCAGTTCCCTGCTGTCCAGAGGGAAATTTGAAAGTGGTTTAAACAGAGAAAAAGGTAAACAGGGAAACCATCCTGGCCTTCACCAGCCCTCTGCTAACCCTGGTTCCCAGTTCATGAACTCCTAAAAAACATTCAGTAATCTGAACCTGTAAAACAGTTGGTTTAAGGCAGTGGAATCTCTCCTTAAGGACCCAGCACAACCATATCCCCAGCACACCACTCTGCCAGCATTTATTAGTCCTCCAGGGGTCATCTTTGACTGTGCTAATGTAATCCTGCTAAAACCTTCTGGCTGTCTGGGGCCTGGCTGTCTCCAGCAACACACCGGTGTGGGTGTGAGATATTTGCAGACTAGAATAAAATTAAAATGCAATTTTCAGGCATTTTGAGAGGAAGTCTTTAGCTCTACTTGTGGCTAAGTGATAGACTCTAGAAGGTTGCAAGTAACAGCGAAGAGGCTCAGAATACTGTGGTGGAAGGTGAAGTCCATGGAGAGGGCCCAAACTAATGCTTTTTCAAGTGGATGGAAAGATTTCTCTGTCTCTCTGAGTGTGGAATTGGTCAGCGAGGGACTGGATGAGATCCAGTTGAGGCCCATAGTTACCAGAAGTTGCTACCAACCAATGACTATTCAGAGGGTCACATTCAGCAAAAAAATGGTTGCAGTAACATATTTAGTGACCAATGGCTGTGGACACAAAATATTTTTCATTCTTCACAGTGGTCTGGGGTCATAAGACCAGGGAGGAAATGGCATGAAGGCAATAATAATGAATTTATCAGTCCACATCTGCCCCCCACCAAGGGATCTGGAGGAACAGTGAGATGTAAAACCCACTCTGTTTCCCAAAAGATCCAGGGAGCTGCAGGCTGGAGCTGCTGTGCTGGTCAGGCTGACTCCCTTTAGCAGCACTGAACTGCTGCTTTAAAATAAAAATCCAAGAATTGACCTATAACTACTACACTGCCAAACACAACTGAGATTTCTTAGAATCTGCTCTCACTGTCAGTTTTGTGTAAAATGTTTCCCAAGATGTCTCTGTGTGGCTATTAGTTATTGCAGCTGATGTGCTGTGAAAGATTTCAAATGGCAAGTCAGAGTGTTTCCTTGAGAACTCTTCTGTTATGGACAGCTCTTAAGTTAAACCAGGAAAAGAGAACAACAGTAACAAAAAGCAATAATGAGACTGTAAAGGAATGGGAAATATTCCTGGTTTCCACCCTCACTGATAAGTAGTCAGAAACACAGACTTCAGATTCAACCTGAAGGAAGACACTGGAATGAAAACTGCTTAAGATAAAGGATCAAAGTGATTCTTCTTGTAAATCTTTCCAGAGAAAGCTAAACTGAACACTGCAACACTTTTTCAGAATAAATTGTCTAGAGAAATAATGGAGTTTTTAAGTTTGGAGAGTTCTAAGCAAAGACCAGGCTAATGCTTGCTAGGAACCATTTAGGTAGTGCTGATGCTGTGGTGGAGCAGGGGAATAGACCATGAGAACTCTTCAGATCTCCTGTAAATTTATCTTCTTGGATTCTGTGCCTACAAACAGGAGAGTTAGCCAAGAACATGCTAAACTTGGGAAGGTGTGCAGTAATGTTTTAAATCCATTTATATACAAACTAAAGTTTAAGAAAATATACATATGAGATGAGGAACTGCAAATGAAAGATGACAGAGAAATAACATGCAGGCATTTGAAATGGGGGCCGAAAATAAAACAGGATTCAGCCTGGAAAATGCATGCTAAGATACTTGGGGAAATATAATCCTAAATAATATCCACAGTGGGAAAGCGAAACCTGGAAATAATTTATTTTACAAAGGAATCTTCTGGCTGATTGAGGACAGTGAATCAGATAGATGTGTTTTAAGCACCACTGTAACAGCTGGAGCTCAGCTGGGACTTCCAAATTCAGGTTTGCTGCTGCTGCTGCAACCTGAGGCACACTAATAAATCCCCCAGCACTCATGGTATGAGTCTACCAGCTGATTTATACCTTCATGGAAAATTTGAGTCTCTGAAGCTTCACCTGGAGCCCATCAGCTGTGCCCACAGATATGGCCTGATGACAATCAGGCTGAACACTGTTTCCAGCAGAGTAAGGAAGCAGGCACCCTTCCTCCCCTCCCGATTTACATGTGGTAAGGCAGTTTGAGCAAGGTCTTGACTCCCTGACACTAGTAAAGATTAAAATTCCTCTTGCTGGCTTCTAGGGACACAGAATTGTACCAATACTGGATATTCAAAAATTTTGAGATCAGTTGGAAAAAAACACTAAGCAAGTAAGTGGAAAAGAATTCAGGTGATGAGATAAATCACAGAAAGCAGCATGAAGAACTGGCAAAATACCACATACACAGATATTGACAATAACTCTTGCAAATTATTAGACAGTCTCTTTTACCTGCCCTAGCTACTAACGCTGTTCCCTATCTGTCTGTTCATAAGGAAATCCAAAGCCATTGAGGAAAATTCCTTCACCACCCGATAAGAGCAATCAGTTCCAAGGCCCTTGCAAGGAACCTTAAAATCTCGCTAGACAGAGATGACAGAAATCCTACACCCCACCTGCTATATGGGTGGCAGCACTTTTTTACCCAATTACAGAGAAAAACAACAGTCTAATTTCAGAGACTTACTTACAGAGTCCAGGAGCAATAATTTTGGTGTAGATGTTTTCTTTACACACTTTTCCATTCTGTCAGTGGCATACTCAGCAGCTCCTGCCATAAGCACAAGTCCAAGCAGCTGATGGCAGCGAAGGGAAAGTCTGTGCTTGCTCCATGGGAGATCTCTGGACCCCTACAGCGAGCATTTGTACCTTAGTGCAGGAGTTCAATGCCCATTGCCAGATATTAAAATAAGCTTGGTTCCCTCTGCCTCCAGTACTCACTTTGTGGTTGTTGTGTTCTTTCCTTAGCATTCCTAATGGATGTTTCTGTTGATTCTTGACAGCTCTTACCTGTCCATGTGGCAGGAAACAGAAAGTGATGCTTCCAAAGGAACTGACCTAAAATCTGAGAAGTCTGTCTCTTAGCACTGTTGAGATAATAGCCATGAAGTAAAGCAGTCCTTCCCCTTCTCCCTGCTCTTGATGCTGTTTCTCCACCCAAAGAGAGCTTTAATTAGATCTCCCTGTTTTAACTACATCATGAACTGAAATGAAGTCATTGCTATACTCTGGCAGATGAGGGTGATCTGTGTGGTCCTCCAGCTGTGCAGAGTGATTTTCTCCATTAAACTTTTCCCGTTCCTGAGAGGAATTTCGTTATCTGATTTTTTTTATTGCTAGTCCTGTATCCCACAAACCCTTATTGAAAGAGTTTGATGTTGGGCTTCGCTAGATAAAGCATAGAGAAACTGTGTTGGACAAAATCATTTACTGAATTCATTGTGCACGATCCTCTCTGACCATTGGTGGTGGAAAATACAGCACGACTGCTGGCACAAGCAATGGCAGCTTCCTGCTCCTGCTGAGAAATACAGGATTGGCAAAATCTGCCCATGCAGGAGCTGAGCCACCTAGGAAGATACAGCCCAGGCTTCTCAAGACTCCTGCTGTCCCCCCACTACAGTCTCGGGTCTGTCACGGAGCACTTTAGGGTGCAGAGGGTCAGTTTGTTTACGGAACTCAGGGGAGTCATAGCATCGTGGAATGGCCTGGGTTGGAAGGGACCTAAAGAATCATCTTGGGCCATGGGCAGGGACACCTTCCACTATCCCAGTTGCTCAGAGCCCCATCCAGCCTGGCCTTGGACACTGCCAGGGATGGGGCAACCACAGCTTCTCTGGGCAGCCAGGGCCTCACCAATATGATCAGAAGGATGGAGCAGTTCTGCTACAAGGAAAGGTTGGGATAATTGGGATTGTTCAGTCTGGAGAAGACTTTTCCTGCAGTCTTTGGGGTGACCTCATTGTGGCCTTGCAGTACCTGAAGAGAACCCACAGGAAAGATGGAGACAGACTTGACAAGGACCTGGAGTGACAGGACAAGGGGCAATGGCTTCACACTGACAGAGAGAAGGTTTAGATTGGCTATGAGGAAGAAATTGTTCCCTGTGAGGGTGGAGAGTCATTCCAGGTTGAATGCTAGTGGAAACATGCTGAAACTGGGGCAAACACGCATTCAGTAGGCTGTCAGGAACAGAAAGGTGTGAGTTCTCAATTCACTGGCCTTCTTTGTAACCTTAATGTTTATCTACTGGCTGTGCAAGTGTTCATAAAACAACACAAATGACTGGCCAGGATCAGCTAAAAAGTACACAGATATAAATCTTGATGAAGGGGAATGATTATTTACTGGCATTTATTTTACCTCTGTTATTTTAGTTATGCTTACTAGTACATTTCTAAATAAATTCCCTTCTTGCTTCAATATTTATAGGTCTCTTGTACAAGCAGACAGCATTTTATATGTCTATTCATATGAAATCTTGTAGCCTGTAGATACATTTCTTCATTCAAAAAACCCACCTCCTGTAGATCTCTATCATGTCTTCTAAATACATAGTTTCAGTATTTCTGGTAAAGTAGTTTCTTGCACTAGATTTACTGTTCAAGGAGCAATCTTTGTGATTCTATGAGTCGATGAGTTGGGTACTTGGAACCCGTAGCAAATCAGCAACATGGGTAAAAATGTTTGTGAACAGCTCATGATGTTTTAAATGTAAATATTTCTTTGTTACATGGCACTGCTGTCAGAATGTTTTAGAAACATTTCTGAATGTAAACATCTTAATTTATGTAATAAATGTTGAAAGCAAATATATTTGTTACCTTTAACATTAGATCCGGTGAATTTTTGGGGGTAAACCATATAAAATAATTTTCCACCACCTTTGTGCTGATCTAAAGTGATGTATTTTTCTGTACATCTTTATTCCTGTTAGGGTGGATATTAGGAAGAGGGCACTGAACAGGTTTCCCAGTGAAATGGTCAAGCCCCAAGGCTATCAGAGCTCAAGGAGTGTTTGGACAACACTGTCAGGCACAGGGTGGGGTTCCTGGAGTGTCTGTGCAGGGCCAGGTGTTGGACTCGATGATCCTGATGGATCTCTTCCAGCTCAGGATATCCTATGATTCTATGATTCTTCACAGGATTACTCAGTGTCTGAAAGGCCAGTATGTCCCCTAGTGGGTTTTTGCCAGTTTTTTGGTTTGTTTCATCAGCAACTGGATTTCCAGACCTTCTACATTGCAAAGAAAAAAAAAACTCTTCTATTTTTATTAACTTCCACATTAGCATTAATGCAGCACTGGACATGTCATTTCTGGGCTTCTGCCTTTCTGGTTCTGATTTGTATGAATCTGATTCTTCAGCTTTCTTTGGTGGATATTGACATCTTTTGGAAAATGTTTGAAAAGTGTTATCATGGGACCCCTGATAAGACAACCCAAAGGCAGTGGGACCTGCTTTGCCAGCATTGCCACTTTCTCTTATGCCCTTGCTGGTATTCTTCTGCTAGATTAGTTGACAATCTATGGGCAATAATGTAATCACAATTAAGCCCATGAATCTGGTAACAGTATGGCTACATCCCAAATTTCTGAACTCCAGGGCATGTTCTTTCCTGATCTTTTTTCAGTTCCTTTCATGCTTATGATTTTGAGCACTGGATGCAGTGTTTTTGGTGTTCAAACCCTTGATTAATAATGTAGTTACCACTGCATCTGCATAGCTCTTTTTTTTAAATTTCTTTTGGCAACATTTCAGTCCTTGTTGCTGCAGACCTCAATTCTCAGCCTTTGCATCAGTTCTTGAACCTGTTTTCACAGAGGCGTGTTAGGTGTTATCTCCTTCAGGTTTTTGCTCTGTCAAGGTAGAGTGAAAATGATGCATCATTGATTGTACAATTTTTGCAGCCTCACAGGCTAGGAATTGCATACAGAGCATTTTGAGGCTCCTGGTGCTTGGGGCTGTAGCATTTGGTGTGCAGAAAGCATCCCAGGCTGTCCAACTCAGGTCTGGACATGCATTTCCACAGTTCCTCAGAGTGGGAAAAGGCCAAGAGGGTGGTGGGAAGGGCTTTCTCCCAGGCCTGGGCATCCTCAAGACACCTCAAGGATGTTTTTTAAATGTTGTCATTTGTTTCCCAGCCTTGGGCTGAGCTGGAGAAAAGGCGGAGAGAGTGGCAAGCGGGACTCCCATGTTTAGATCTGCCCATGAATTCCAGTTCTTCCCAGTGGGACTGTGCTGCCCAAAGTACAAAGCAAGAAGATGTTGGTGTCTTGGTTTGAAAGACAGGTGTCTGCTAAGGAAGGCAGGAGCCTCCCTTGGAATGGAAGATGCAACCCCCTTCCCTCTGAATTANAATCCCCTTCCCTCCAAATTATTATAATTTTGAAATTAAGCGGCTTTCAGGCAAAGATATGGGGAATAGGAATAACAGTTCTTTACTAATATATAGATATGTCTATATAAAACAAGGCAGAAAAACACTGGTTTAAACTGACAGAGTCAAAAATACGACCTGACACCCTGTTAGGGTGGTGGTAGGAGTCTGATGAGATGGTGGCTGCAGTCCTCCTGAAGTGATGGATGTAGTTCTGTTGAAGCAGTGATCCTGTGAAAGGGTCTGGTCTTCCTCGGAAGGTCTCGGTAGGTATGTAGCTCTTTTCCT
>VYZQ01011974.1:14839-25420 GCA_013400655.1 Mystacornis crossleyi | reverse complement strand
TTTAGGACGGGCACCGGGGGCACCTCGCCTATGTTTTTAAACCCGGGCCTCCGGCGCTGCGGCGTGTCTCCCGCCGCCCACCCGCGGTGCCGCCGCCGCCGCCGCTGCCGCTCCTTCCCCCGCGGCTCGGCCCTTCCGCACGAGAACACGGTGCTATTCTCCATGCTCGGCAGCCCACGGGAGATAAGAGGGCCGGGGACACGGGATTTCCAGGGCTTCCCAGCCGGCGCGTGGGGGAACGGGAGGGGGAGAGATGGGGGAGTCAGAGCGCGGGCCCCCCGCGACCCGAGGGCGACTGGTGACGAGTGCCGCGAGCGCCGGCCGCCCATTGGCTGTCGGGCGGGCGCCGAGCGGCCAATCAGGGCCGGGCGCNGACAGGGCGAGGGCTCGCCTTGGGGAGGGACAGGACGGGCTCTGTGCATACGCCCTCGGCAGCCCCTTCTTCTTCTTCCTCCTCCTTCGCCCGACCCTCGCCACCCCTCATGCCGTCTGGGTAATAAATAATCTCTGGCCCAAAAAGGGTTGGGAGGAGGAGAGGTTGGTGTAGCTGCCGCGGGCCTGGGCAGCTGTGAGAGGACGGGGACAAGAGAGAAGGTTCCAGCCTCGAGATCCAGGCGGGGGTGGGGGGTGGTGGTACAGGCAAGGTGAGGGCAGCACACGTCCCCCGCTGCGGCTCAGCGCCCTGCCTCCCCCCCATGCCAGCTGTGGGTTTGCCTTTTGCCTTTGAGGAAATGCAGTGAGAAGGGGAGCCTGCGTTTTGGGGTTTTTGTTTGGGGTTGGTTTGGTTGTTTTTTTCTCTGTCGAGTCTTTAAAACCTTAGGATCTTGTGGGGGGGCTGCGTCTTCCAGGCCGAGGCATCGTTGAGTGATGTGTGAGACAACATTTTGTTTTGTTTCAAGAAAAACCCGTGGGCTAATGAAGGGTATTTCTCCTTTTGGGAGTGGAGGAGGTGGTGCGGCTGCAGCGACGGGAAGATAGTTTGTTTACATAAACAAAGTGTGTGAAATGCGCGATAACTTCGCTTTTCGCCCGCAAGCCAGGGTGAGTCGGTAGGTGAGCATTCCTGGCGGCAGCCGCCGGGGGAAAAGGAGAAAACTGCCTCTGTCCCCCGCTTTGCCATAAACGCGCATTTTGCCTCTGTTTATATTGTGGTCTCTGTTTTGGCTGGGAGTAGCGTAAGGGGAGGAGCAGGAACTGGCTCCGGGGCTGCCACCTCCTCCCCTCTGTTTTCTTTGTTGTTACCTGCCCGAGGAGGCGTCCTGGGGTCAGGTCTGTAGCTGAGCTGCGGTCTGCGGTGTTAATAGGATTCCTCTGGGGCCCGAAAGCTCGGGCCGCCTTCTGCAGTGCATGTGCGGGTATCGTCTGCCCTCCGTCCGCCCTCCTCCCCCCTGCCTCGGCAGTTGTCAGCGGCTCGCACTGAAGTTGCAGGAAGGGGAAGGGAGGGCAGAGGGGGAAGGAATCTTGGCATTTATTTGATACTCGGTCAGCAGCCTGGGCCTGCTTTGTGCAGCTCTGTCGTTAAAAAAAAAAAAAAAAAAGAATAGAAACAAACACCGAAGGTGGAAGGGTGAGGGGATGTCTGTTTGAAAATAGGGTCTTTATGAAAGTACTAAACTGCTGCAGTGTGTGGAAAATGTATCCTTGCAGTACTTGCCAGTGCCAACGTAGTTGGTGTTCTCCTAGGGGGTATTTTTTTTACTCCTATCGAGTAAAAGTCAAGCACAGTTGAACTGCAGACTTTAGCAAGAAAGTAAGGTTTCTTCTCACAAAGAGCAGCAAACTTTGAGAGACACACACACACAAAAAATACCCAGAATAAGGCTAGTCAGTACTTCGGCAAATTAATGAAGATACCGAATTCTTCTTGACCGTATGACCTCTGTGTTACAGAAAATGCTTTTTAAGATGTGAGACACAAAAATCCAGTGCTTAGAGTTAGTAAATTACAATAATACGTGGTGAGAATGTCTTTGTAACCTTAATCCCATTATGCTTGCAAATTAATCATCATGTGTGATACATCTTTTTCCCTCAACAGGACCATTATCTTACTCTGGGCAGACGACCTCTGGAAGAAGTCAGGCTTGGATAAATGGAGAGGTCTTCTACAGAACTCCTGCCTGATTTGTTGGGAAAGTTTGAAAAGTATTTTGGATGTGTAGGTGGAAAAATGTGTGAAAGATCTGTTGATATTTTAACTGACTTTGGGTGCATAAGTATAATGATAGGAATGTAAGAAGTATGTGAGTGAGGTCAGAGAGCCACAATGAGGGCTTTGGAGATGGACACTTAGCCAGATGTTCTTTACAACAGTCAGTGTCCCTCAGAAATGCTAGAAAATACAATTGGATGTTGTTGGGAGGTCTGCAGTGAGAAGAATATAAAGAAATCACAGAAACAGAGAAAAGTATGTAATACTGAACAGTCCTGGATGGCCAGATTTTATCACTGTGTCTGTGCAGGGTTAGGTTCCTTCCCTGCATAATCTCTGATCTTCATTCCAGAATTCTTGTAAAAATATTTCTGCCTCTCTAATTGGCCTTCTCTCTGGATTTTCTTCGTCTAATCTGTGTCATGACTTGCTTTAGATATGTGACTGGTCAGTTTCAATTCTGCAGTATTCTATTTATATATTATGAAGTCTTGCCATTTTTATAATAATAATCTTGGCAGTTTGGTGATTTTTATATCTTAGTCTTCTCTTTGCCTGTCAGTGACTGCACTAAGCTGCAGCTCCTTTTGAGGAGGCTTCTGCCTAATAGGAGACCTAAGAATAGGACTTCAGTGTCAGGCAGTGCCTGTGCTGGACCATAGCAGAGCAGTCACTTGGCTGTGCTTCTGTAAACTTGAAGAGCTTTGAGATGGCAAGAATGTATTCTGAAGCTAAAGGTAGGCTTGGGCATGATACCAGTGCAGGTGGAAGTCTTAAAAGAGCATGTTGCCCATGATGTTTTTTGTTTTAGGTAAACTTAAAAGACATTAGCATAAATCTCTTTTAATGCTAAAAGACATTAGCACAAATTTCCTACTGCAAGACACAGTTGTGCATGGTTGTTGTTTTTCCCCCCCAGAACCAGGCAATAAAATTTCCCCAAGCTGTGTCTCAGAAATGTTTATGTCAGGTGTTTAGAAAGTTCCCCAGAACAAGTACATTAAAAGCAATTCTGAAATATTAAGCAGTATGGGAATGCTCATGCCAGTCGTAGGTGCACGGAGAGAAACACCTGAGAATACAGTCATTTTTTTTTCTGGATGAGAGGTGTCTTTACATGTACCTGTTCTTGTCATTTCCCGCTTTGTTCCCATTTTCAGCAGGAATGTCACAGAGATCTGCTATTCTACCCTGCTGAACTGAAAGTGGTGTTCTGTAGCTGATGATTAATTAGCGCTCTGTGTAAGAAAAGTGCCTTGAAGTCTACGGCACTTGGTACTCTTGAATGCAGACATGGTTTAATATAATCTCATTTATTTTACCTACTTAGAATGTAAATTCCTCAAAGCAAAAGTGGGTAGAATGTATGTGCAATCATGTTTTGCAAATGAATAATCAGGTATGTGATTGGCCTAAGGCACTCCAGGAATCTTCCGGTAGGGTCAGTAGTTGATCTGCCTGCTTCATCCTCTCCAGCCAACTAGTGTGGGTTTTTTGGATAGAGAACTCTTTTAATGTATCTGTGTTGCAGAAAGGTGATCACGCTGTTCCGCTTCATCATTTAGGGACTAAAGTGTGGTAGTTTATATTCAATATTATGCGTATAATTACATGAGAGCATCAGGAAATAACTACCGTGCTTCATTTCCTTTGGGACCTATTTGTGTGCACTGGATGTTAATGAAAGCCTTGAGGCCTCCTTCATGCAAGCTCTTAAAGCAGTTTCTACTGCTGTGTTAAGAAATTTGGGCTGGACTTTTGGTCCTTGAAGAAAGGATAGAATTTATAGCAGCTTAGGCCATTGAATATAATTTTTTGTGGAACTGAAAGATACCTGGCTGGCATTTAGAAGAGTGGTGTTGGTTCTCTGTCCTTTTTGTACTGGTATGTCATGCCTGCTTCATGTTTCAGAATAATGTTGCAAAGTTGACAGTGATGTTAACTAATCTCAAGGAGCTTGGAATACGGATGGAATGTATGTGTGTGCATTCTTGCTGAATGTACTTCTGACCAGAAGCTTATTGGAAATGTTGAAAATAAAAAGTAAAAGTAAAGTCGAAGCAAAGATGTCTTTAAAAATGGCAGTTAGTCCAAAGAAACTTATTTTTGGAAATGAAAAAGGATTGGAAAATGATCTGGAGAACAACTGCCGGGTCTTAATCACTTGTACATTGTGAATACAATTGGTATGTGACATATTTCTCAATGCATTTTATCAGTCCTTTAAATTGAAGCACAAAAATATAAATTGTCCTTTATTGTGAGGAAAAGATACTGGTTTAGAGGTCATTACAGAGCACTTAAAATAAACAAACAAAAAAAGACAAAACCTCAAATTCCAGAGCCCTAAAAGAGTATAGGCGTGACATCAGAAGTCACCAGGGGAACTCACAGGCTACAGATTCTGGTGTATTCTCATGTGGTGAAGTTCTAGAGTGGCGAATTAACTGTGGAACTCCTTAGAGGAGCTGTCTTGTGGCAAAAAAATACTTGGGGTCTGCTGCTTAGAAAATGCATTTAATGAAGGCTAATTTTGGAGTTCTGGCTTTGTTTTGTGTAGTGTTAGTGACGAAAGGATGTAAAGGTCTTTTACCAGTGCAGAGTATTGAACTTTATTGGTTGCGTGCCATTGGAGATTTAAGATACTGTGAGTTTGTTAAGGTGACATAACAGGTGAGGTGTGGAATGCCTCTCAAGTACTGCATTTCCCTTGATTTTCTCAAAGTGGTATTTGCTCAGCATACAGTTGCAAAACAAAGTTAGATTTGATGTGTTTCTAGGGTGTAAAAGAGTACAATCGGAGTTAATGTTGAAAAATTTATTTGAGGAAACAATTCAGAATTTGACAACAAAACCTTAAAATCAGGTTTAAAAGGTAACAGGCTTAGATCAAGTGGTTTGATAGCAACATGCAGTGTTTTGAATCTTGAATGAAAGACATTTATACGGAGGTGCTGTAGGGCATCTGAGTTGGGCTCAGCATGGAGCCATTAGATATGAGAAGATTTACTGAAGTCCTACCGTTATTTGAAGTATAAAAAAAAACAAAAAACAGATGGCGGACGGGATAAATCGGAAGCAGACGTAGCTGAGCGTTAGGGAAGAGAGCCCTTGTCTTGGTTGCTGACACGCGTGCTTTACTGGCAGTGCTGGGTGTTTAGAGACAGACACGCACAAAGAACACCTGGACAACCAACCAATTCTGTGGCAGCGTCGAGACTTTAAACAGGATCTCTGTTCTGAATGTTTTTAGGACCTGGTGATGACAGACTGGTTACAAGTCACTGTCTCCAGGTTTGCTCTCCAATCTCTTTTGGCCAGTGATGCCTTTTATCTGATTGCTTTTCCAGTCCCAATGGTTAGGTTCCTTTCAAAGCAATCTTAAATCACACAGAAGGAGCAGCTCCTCTGACTTACTTGCCGAGAAGCAAAGACAGGATGTGGGCAGAAGAGTTTTCTGTTTTGTTTTTTAGCGCTAATTGTTGCTGTAGCACCGGCCAAGTAGCCAATAGCTAGCATGAGCACCTAAAACAGCGCTAGAGGTCTGTGTTTGAGCGCTTGAGTCATATCACAAGTACCAGAAGCTTGCTGTTTTTATTAAAAAACCTTTCCTTTCCATGATTTCTAAATAGATAAGTCTTATTAAAGCTGTCAGGAATCATAATTATTTCTTCCTTTTTTTTAACAATTGGCTTGTTAAAGTCTTAAGTGATAGGTGCATATTTCTAATGGCAAATTAAGTAATCTTGAAAACTATTTTCAGGATGAATAGTGACAACTTTGTAATACTGGATAATGTTCCTCCAGGAGGCATCTGTCACCGGGAAGATTTTTTTTTCTCCAGCTGCTGTCTACAAATGTCTTTTTAGATTTAGTGGTAAGAGAGTCAAATCAGAGTTGTTCGAAAATACTAGTTTAAGATGTAGTGAAAGGCAATATGCAGTAATATTGTAGACACAAAAGGAATGTAACTATGAAAAGCATGTATTGGTACCATCCTTCAAGCAAAACAAATAGAATTTCTTCTGAGTTGTCTTCAGGAGTGAAAGGGAACTAGATTTCACAGAGATCATCTCAAAGGTGACATGTCTTAATTATTTGTTCCTATTTTAAAAAAAGACAAATCTTCCTCTCCAAAAGGAGATTTCTGCAATGTGTGGTTTTTGTAAGTGAAGTGATAGTAATTGGAATTGTTTATAGTAATAGTCAGCTAGTGAATCACAGTCAGCAATTGATATGCCTGTGGCATCCTTGTCCCAAATGAAAGTCTCGATTCCTATAAATGGTTGTTTCAACATTGAAAGAGGAATTAGGACCGTGTGGTTGGCAGAAAATGAGAAGTGCTAACTATTTTGAGAATTTGTTATTTATATAGCAAATGTTTTTAGCAGATATTTGGGAATTACCATGTGGCTTTCTTGACATATAAAAGAAAAAGCCAAGTAATACTACTCAACCCTGACTCAACAAGTCAGGATGATTGTGCTGTATCATGGTCCGTATATCAAAGTTAAAAAAAAAGATGATTGTGGGGACCACTATCCTTGTAATCGTATTTGCAGAACAGTTGTTTTTTCTTGATAATGACTGAAATGAATGCAATTCAGTATTGCTGAAAGAATGAACTCCAGAGTTCTCTAAAGGAGATGCTTAATTTTGACAAATGGTTAATATTTCTGTTGTACTAATAACTTCAAGAAATCAGGAATGCTGTATTTCTACTGGGACATCAGTTTACCATTACAGCATTTGATTTCTATTTGAAAATCTTTGCCTGAGACTCATGAAGTTCTTGTTTACTCTTGGAGTTCTTGTTGGATTCTGGTGGGTGGGGTTTTGCTGGCTGTTTTTTTGCTGGGGCATGTGATCCTGCTCTTTATTTGCAAAACTGTCCCCTTTACCATTTCGAGAATGAACTGTGGTTTTCTTTCCATTCAGTGTAGTCCAGTTTGTTAAGCTTTGATGTGTTCTTCCTTCAAGAAAGTCTAAATTCGGCATTATTGTGGTCAGAAGGTCAGTGAAACTGGAAAGACACAAAAAAGTCGAGCTGCTGAGTTTGACTTCTGCTGAGCTGACATCTGCAGTATTATAAATCCCATAGGCCTTAGTCTCTCATTATTTGCTTCAGTTAATTATGCATTCATCATGACTAAGTCTCATTACTGCCAAGTTTCCTGAGATTCTGTGGTGTTTTCTGAAGTAATTCAGTTGTCAGAAGAAGTCAGTGTAAAATTTGACTTCTCCATTCTGGCATGCTCTGGATAAACTGGAGTTGTCCATGATATAACTACATCAGGTTGTGTGAGCGTAGCAGCCTCTTGTGTTATGTCTGTAAACTACACTTCTACCAGGTGAAAACTACGTGCTTTGTATGACTGCAAAAAAACCTGACACAGTAAAATTGTGGGAATGGTGATTCACTTTAGCTGTACGAGTGCACAGCTGCTATATAGGCAATGGTAAAAGGTTCTCAGCTTCCATTTCTTGAGGAAGTATTTGCATGAATATCTTGAAATGGTCACTTGAGCTTTCACAAATGCTCCAAATCCCTTCCAGACGACATCTGCTGTTTTTGGTACTGTAAGTAAATCATAACTTTGGAGCCACATTTACAGTAGTACTTAATTCATACTGAAGACAAAGAAAAACAATAATTCAGAAACATTTTCAAGTTAAAAAGTGTGCTTATGTATTTTGGTTTGTGCTTTTCAAGAAGGCCTATTAGGGGTTTTGTTCGAGTATTTCTAGTTTTCAGTTGTGGTGTCCATGGCCTCAGGTCCAGTGAGTTGTGAAGCTAAGCACGTATTCTCAGTAGCAAACAAACACATGTATTCAGTGTGTACGGATATAATTTGCCACCACACCAAGACAGGACATTGCACTAATGCAAGCACAAACAGCACCAATGTCTTCATCCTCTTACCTTTTCTGGATGGCCAAGCTGAATGTCTGCAAACACGTGTGTATATATATGAATATTTCCAATTACTGGGTTTAGGCACTCATTCTACCCTGGAGCTCTTCCATCCTTTTATGCCCTATTGCCTCTTACACAAATGCAAGTGCCAGTCCCAAACACCACAGATTTCTCCAGCAGCTCGCCTTGGACCCCTCCTTGTTCCTCCAGCATTGAAGTCCTTCGGCTGCCTCACTCGGCCAGTGTGTCCGTCCCAGTTCCAAGGCCACTCTGCCGGTTTGCTGGCCAGTCCAGCTTGGTACTCCGTGTGATTACACCCAGACCTGCAGAAGCTCAGGCCCTGCTTTGCTGGCACCACAGACCCACTGGCCCCTCTGACCTGTGGTCTGACTCCATGTCCTGTAGATACACATGGGCACCAAACAGAGGCTCAAGAAAGAGTTGCAAAAGGAGATTAACAGTCCGACGGGATAGGCAGAGCACAGCTGGACACATGCACTCACCTACAGCCTGCTCACAGGTGACCTGTCCCTCTTGTCACCATAGCCCTGGCTTTCCCATGCTTGTTTCTCTCCTAGTCACGGTCATTTTTCCCTTTCCCCACCTCTGGTTCCTCCCCTAAGCATCCCCTCACAGGACTTGTGCCATCCCCTAGTCCCTTTCCTCTGTACTCCATGCTGACTTTTGTAGCCCTGTAAGAGGCCCGGTGGGGGTGGGAGTGTGGAGAGAGCTGATGGTAGCCCGGGTCAGTGTATTCACGTGTGTTTCCCCCACTCATAAGTGCACCCCTGCTCGTCTGTGTGCAGAACAGCTTTCTATCACAACAACCCAACAAGGTTAACTTTGATATGTGCAGGCAAATAATGTGTTTAATGATTTGCAAGCCCTGTGAAAAATTTAAGGTTGAAGGTACTGACTGGCCACAGAGGTATAAATTAAAGTGATACTGCTGCAAAAGCAGTACTTTGAAACATTACCATACTAAAATACTTGCATGAAGCTTTGTGAAACAGACTTTGGTAACAGTACTATTGCTGTAAGCTTTTACATTGTAAAAAAGTGTTGATTTTTTTTTTTCCTGGGTGACTAGAGATTTTTTGGTAGAATTTTATTATAAATTTAGTTTGTACTTGATTTGTATGTGNATCACTCTGCAGCTCTTCTAATTCTTAACATTTGCCTGTTATGGCTTATATGAACCTACTTGAAACGAATACTCTCTGTTAAATATTCTTCTACAAAGCTGTGTATTGTGGCANTTTTGGTCAGAACCATGAAAGGATAGTTGATCTCTGTTTTACATAAAGTAAGCATTGAAAATCTTGAGTAAGAGAGATTTATGGACAAAGGCACATCATTTTAGGTTGTGCTGTTCGTGGATTTATGATATGTGTGGAGACTGAGACAAATTATGATATGGATCCTTAAAGTCTACAGCTTTTGGATATTCAGGATTTGGGGATTAAAAAGAAGAAAGTAGGGTAGATATCTATTGCTTTCATTGACAAGATAAAAGTAACTCAGTGTGCAAGTGTTAGTAAACATTTGAAAAAAAACTTACGTTTGAAAAAAATGGTGAATGCAGTGTGATGCTTCTGGAAGATTGTGTCAATGAAAGAATTTTGTCTCATGGTTCTGAGGAAGAGAAGCAGGAAACAGGAGTAGGCTTTACTCATTCTTCTCTCTTGAGAATTACAGGACTAAGTAATAAAATAACTTCTCAAAGCATATTGTTGTATCACACTGTACTGTTTTAAGAATCAAGCAAAGAAGCATCAGAATTTATTCTTTCCTTAAATTGTATTTATTTAGCATCTTATAAGAAGAGGATGCATAATAAATAGAAGTTGAGATTCGCAGGCTGTGAAAGTAAGCATCATGATAATACAGTATTTAAGTTATTTATGCTGTGATTATTGCATGCTCTTTTGATGCTTTTAGATATATTTCTGAACAACAAACAAAAAAGTTTTAGTGTACTTGGAGCTTGGTAAAGTTGATTGATATTTTTGTTTTTAAATTGGGCCTGTTGGTGTTTTTTTTTTTGTTTTTTTTTTTTTGCAGAGACTGAAGTAATGCATAGCTCCAAGATGAGGTTTCAAGTGTCAGGAATGTAACTATCTTCTATTTTTACACTTGACCTCATTTCTATTTTCTTTTGCCAAAGGCAACAGGCGTATGTTGTTCTGTTGCTGCTGGAAGTGAGTTATTTAAATAGCTTGAAATGTTTATGTGCAATAAGTTTTTAAACTTTAGTACTGGCTGAAATAGTGAAAATTTTGTCATGGGCCACATTTTGCCTAGTCAGAGTTATATGAAGTGTGACTCGATCTGCTTAAGAACTGTAACTTTTATGGTAAAAGGAAAATGTGTTTCACTTCTTGTACAAAACCTACTTTGTATTTAATTATAAAAGAGGATTCTCCCTCCCCATCCCCCAGTTGTTACTGGTTACTCTCTGAAGGTGATACTCAGAGTACAGGAGCATCATTTTACTTTGGTTTGTTGTGTT
>VYZQ01011971.1:16967-28447 GCA_013400655.1 Mystacornis crossleyi | reverse complement strand
ATCGCTGCAGCAAAGGGGAGAGTTCCTGACCGCCCCGGCAGCCGTCACTGGGGTCTGATTCCTATTACTTGTTACTGCCTTAGTTATTGTTGGTTTTTTTGCTTTGCCTTGTTGTACATATATTTATATATATAAGTAAAGACTTGTTATTCCTATTTCTGATATATTTGCCTGAAAGCCCCTCATTTTCAAAATTATATTAGTTCGGGAGGAAGGGGGTTACATTTTTTCCATTCCGGGGTGGGAGGGGGACTCCTGCCTTCCTTGGTAGACACCTGTCCAAACCAGGACAATCATCTGATTATTTAGATTAGTCAAGGAAAATGTCTGCCCATTACCCTAGTAATCCTGTCTGAATCAACTAAAGAAGAAAAACCAAAGCCAGCCTCTTCCCTGTGGGAAAGATCAGAGGCAGCATCTGTGGGAGTTTTCGCCACATCATAACCATAGGGAAAAAACATCCAAAATCATCGGCTTCTGCCACACACCTGACCTCCGTAGAGCCCCATGGAGATGCCTCTCTCAGGTCTGTGAATAACCTGATAAGACAAATAGTAGCCAGTGATACAGGAGAGAAGTAACAAATCCTATTCCCTAGGATTAGGGATGTGTCTTTGCACATGCTCAGGCAAGTGTATGCCTGCACGTCAAGGTCAGTGTGTAAAACCCTATATATGGATCTGCAAGTAACAAACATTGTGTAAGCCATCCCTTGCCCTGATCAGGGACCCTGCCATGTTCCCATTGCCCTTACCTGTTGCTGTTGTGGATGATATTAATTTTATCTGGGACTTCCCAGTTACGTATTTAGATCTTCTGAAGAATTCCTTTCTCAGGTAGCATCTATATAGCTACAGGACTGACTCTGGAGACTGAGCCTTTGTGTGGTGTAAGGAGCTGAGATACTGTGGCTCATGCAAGTGCTGGGAAAAGTCAACAGGTAGCAGGCATCCCAAGGGCCAAAGAAGACTGATGAAAATTTTTATGACTAGAAAATCACCAACTCAACCATGTATGAGCCAAGAATCAAATATCAACTTCAAGATTATAACTGACAGTGGGAAAATTGTTTGTAAGTATGTTTGTATGCTTCTATGTACGTCTGTGCCAGTTTTTACTTGTTCAGGGATCCATCTATAGGAACCCTTAGAATTCAATATGGGTTTAGCTATCTGAAATGTTTGGCACAAAGAACTTCAGTTGTGCCACATCTCTTGATGCCACCTCATATCTATAAGAAACTTAAGATCTCCAAGAGAGATTTCTCCTTGTCATTACCTCTTCAAGAGAGGCTGCTGGTTTGGGTTGTTTGTTTGGGGTTGTTGTTTGCTTTTGCTTTGTTTGTTTGATAGAAATAGGACAAATTACAAATGTTACCACTCCCTACAAATCTTCTTTCACTTCAAAATATATGAGGTCCTTTTTAACAGATCAGACCCATGCAGCAATTAACCATAAGAAGTTATTTTGAAATAACCTGATTATTTTAATGAACTGACAGTACTGAGACACCTTCTCAGTTATCTGCTTTATATGCGTATTTTTAATAAAATTTTGAATTGATAAATTATGATTAGTAAATAATTCAGGTAATGACCAACCTTGAAGATTTCTCCTTAGACCTATCTGTGGAAGACTTTACTACAGATGAAGTTCTCTGAATCAAAAAAGTCTATTGCAAAAGTTGCAGAAAAAAATATCATCAAACAGAAAACCAAAAATATAATATGAAGGGTCTCAGCAGCCTGAAAGCAAAGATGGTTCCTTTATCTCTCCTGAGATGTTGAGACCAATCAGGCAAATGATTATATGATAATATATATCAACAAGTAAGGGGACATCGAGAAGAACTGAGATGATCAAAGAATGCAAATGTTTCTGTGCACAGGTAAGGAGAATTCTGCAAGCTGACTCATGCTTGCAAAAAGGCAAAATGCAATCTCAAGACATACAGAATAAAATTACACATGTAGTCATGGTGGCATATTATGAAGATATACTACCTATAAAGTGAGGTGAGACTGGGAGGTACCTAACGGCTTTAGCAGTCTTACCGAGTACCTAAATCATTGCCCCTGGAAGGTGTTTATTTTCACAGAGCAAGGAGAGGTTGCACAGAGGTGTCTGAGGATGATAGAAAAACTTGCAGTAAGTGGAGAGGAAAGGATGTAATTACACATTCATCCACTGTATAATTTCAGTGTGTGTCAGCATCTTTGACGTTATGTGCAGTTCTGGTGCCTTCATCTCAAAAAGAATGTAGCAGAATAGGAAAAAGCTTAGAGACAGCAATGAGAAAAATAAAAGGTATGGAACAGCGCCCGAACCAGCAAAGGTTGAATAGACTAAGTGTTCTCAGATAGGCAAAGAAATGACTGAGGGGGTGTATGATAGAGCTGTATGAATATTATGACTGGCACTGAGTCAGAAAAGAGAAAATATTTTTCCTTTGTGTCTTAGAAAAAGAATTTAAGGCTGTAATGAAACGACCAAGTGCTGTTTTTGAAACAAATTAAAATATTCACACAATATACAGATAGAACACAACTAGCCACAGGATACTGCAGATGCTAAAATTTGAGAAACAAAGAAAACTTGATCCTTTGGATCAGGAAGGCCAAGAGCTACAGACTTCTGGGTAATTAAACAGGAAAATTATTTTTCTTTATATGCTTGTTTTCCCTTTTGCTCTTCTGTGGACAACTGGTGCTGCTGAGAACTGGAAACAGAGCTCTGCAGTTTGCTCACTGGCTCCATGCAGCCACTCTTAACATGCTTGATTGGTTTGCACCCTTGCCTGTGGGCAATGAGACCTCTGAATTTCCTGCATCTAACAAATGCATCAGACTGGGTAAAGGTGTAGTCATGAATGACTTACCTTAGATCTAGTCTCCCCAGAAAGGTAAGTCCAATAATGTTGGAAAATGCAGTTATGTTTAATCATTTCTTACTTGACAATAAAATGACCATGCATCTTCCATAAAGTTCAATGAAATGCCAACAGCAAGAACATCATTTTAAAAGTATATAGAGGCAAATTTTGCTTCACTATGTGGTCAGCATGATGCAGCAGAATGCAGCATGGCAGAAAAGAGCTTAGGTTTTTTTTTCTATTACTACTTCACACACCACTAAATACATATTTATCAAAGGTTTTGTTTCCTAACTTCATGTTTTCTCTGCCAAGGATAAAGCATGCAGATGAAAAATATGTCATGGAAATTACAAATGGGTGTATAGGCTATGGGGAAATGATGTATGTAATGAATTAAATCTGCAGATTAGATAGAGAATACTAATGAGTTTAAACAATATCAGATCAGGGTACTCAGATTCACCGGAATCACTGAGCCAGAGCAGGTTGTGTTCTCTCATTCTTTCTCTCTCTCTTTCTTCTTCCTCTGCAGCCTGAACAGATTAATTGCTGGTTCAGTGCAAGGTTAATAATCACTACCAACTGCCAGATTCACTTAAGAGTTTACAGAAGAGATATTAACAACACACTGATATTGCAAAACTTGGATCTTCTGAGAAGTCATCTCTGCCAGGAAAAGAGGGAACTGAGACTCAGAGGATATTTCATGGAGACAGACCCACATCTACCACAGCAATTTAGCTAGTTTACAAAAAAAAACCCCAAAACCAAACAACTGGAAATTATGCTCTTTCCTTGTCCTTATGTGACTGAGTGCAGAAGTAGGTTTAGAGAGAAACAGGACTGGAAGGGTGACATACAGATTTCATTCTTTATTCTGAAATATTTTACTGAAGTTATTAATATCCTGAAATATTTTCAGGAAGGTATTAATATTGAGTGGCTAATTTTGTGGAGGTACATGAATTAGGAAATTCATAGGATTCAAGTCATAGAAGTGTCTTGTGTGTGTGGGCGTTCAAATGGGGGGCAGAAGGGTAATGGCTGTTAAGGACTGTTGAACTGCCAGAGAGGAAACATCCTAAAGAGTAGCACAGCAATAAATCGGGCATAAGATGCACTTTTAAAAACAAAAACAAACAAACAAACAAACAAACAAACAAAAAATTTCTTGTTTAGGAAGTAATGCAGCACATCCTTTAAAATAATTAATTTAGAATCTGACAATTCCAAGGATAACATCCTGCAGTGATTAAGACAGACCTGTGCTTCTTCCAGACACATATCAGGGAATCTGAAACAACTCTCTGAGGGGAAAAAACAAGCAAACACATAAAAGTTATTGTTACTGTAAACTCCTGTTTACGGTAACAACTGCTGGGGTGATGAAGGCTGGTACACCTTTGAATACTAGCACCTTGATTGTCCAAGTGCAGTTTATTCAAGAACATAGAAGACAATGGTCTTTAGCCTACATTATAGGCTCATGTACCCACTTCCTTGACTTTGAGTGGGGGTTGGCCCCTGCACTGGGTCAGCTGGGCAGAAAGTCATGTTAGTTCCTGCTGTGCCATCACTCAGTGTTGCTTGCCTCAGGCATTAGTCGTCATGGCTCCAGCACTGGTCTCTGCTCATCTGCCCCATCTTCAGGAGGTCACCCCATTTCTAGGAGCCTATCTCCAGTCAGGAGCCTCATCTTTCTGAAACCAGTTCTGCTTTTTGGGAACAATTCAGTTGGACACCAGCTCTTCAGACCCCTGAAAGCTCCCGTCTTCCCACTTTAGTAGCCTATATGCAGAAGGGTAACACATAATGAGCCTTCAAATTGGCGATCCTGTCTTGTAACTCTGTATGATGTGGAGGACTCAAGATGTGCCACTTTTCAAAATTTACCACCAGCCTGTCCTGGTGGCAGAAGTAGCAGGCTTTTGTCAGGGAATCCAAAAGTTCACTTTTGAATTTTGACCCCCAGGACACATCCATTCAGTTAGGAGCCATCTGTTAGGACTCAAAATTTAATTTAAGTTTTGTTGTTTTTTTTTTCCTCTGAAAGCAAGTAGCACTACTTAAATGAGGGAGACCAGAAAATACACGTTATGTCCAACAGTAACACTCCATGATTTTGCACCACCACTGAAGACAGACCCTTTGCAGAAAAGGCTCAAAAACCCTTCTCTTATGCTTTTAAATATTCACATTATATTCAGATAACTTAAATCTTTCCTAAACCCATGCTCTTAGAGTTTCTGGAAGGTGAGAAAGCTTTACCAGTCTAAAAGCAGCCAGGTATAGGCAGCTATAAGCTGAATAAAGCCCTTACTCTCACACCAGCATAAAAGCGAACTGTGCTGCAGAAGTCATCTCTTTTAAATGACTTTAAAGGTACTCCTCAGCAATACCTCAAGACGCTTTATACATTCTCATTTCTCCCATACTTAGACTATACCTAAAGGCAGCATTCAAGCCTGAATCAGGCTTCAACTTGGAATTTAGTAAAATGTACCTTCTTGAAATATCTTTGACAGTCTCCCTCGAGGAGTGACAAATACAGGTCTTTGTTCTTCTGCCTCATCACTGAGGCTTTCACTGAATGAAAGCCATCATTGAGTGACCAATGAGTCACCGTCTCAGAGAGCATCACAGACTTTTTGTGCTTCAATTCCTCCTAATATTAGATGCAATGATGTGGAAAATAACTACAAAAATTTTTTTAAAAGGTGACATTTTTCTTAAATTACTTTCTTAAGTTTCTTTTAAAGCAGAATCTGGCTCAGAGAACCAGATCTTAGCATCTGGCCTTTCAGTGCTCTTCAGCTCCTAATTTTTCAACAAGGGATTTCTTTTTGCTCTAGCAATTTAAAGCATGGTAAACATGGAGATCAAACCATGCCATGCCCAGCTTCATAACTGTCTGATGAAGTCTGATTCCAGAGAAATTATTGATTTTTTTGTTGTTATATTAATATATGAATCTGAGGAAAAAATCAAAAAACCTAGAATTTTTCAAATTGATCTTCTTTGACCATCTCTTCAGATAAGCAAGCAACATACATATATATATAGCTATACTTATTTCCTATTCAGTGGCCTATTTTTATCATAAACCATCATAGGCCACTATCCAAAAGCAGTTAAAGTACTTTCAGATAATCGTGTTGTCAGACAGGGTTTCTTTCTGAGTTTCTTGCAGAATTTGTTTCCCTGGATACAGTAGCTCAGAAACCTATACCTCATGAGAGTTCAGGTTTCATGAATGCAAAGCCACCAGAGTAGATCCCATACATACCATACCTCATTCTCCTGTGGGAAATACAGACAGCCTTGATTCCTCTAATACAAACCAGAAGAAAATAGCAGATCTATCTTTGACATGTCACATGGGAAAGGACTGCTTTTCTGAAAGAGCCTGCCTTTCTGACTCTGCTGTGTGACACACTGCTGCATTTCTATCCCTCTCTGAATATAAAAGGGGCCATTTTGGAGTTGTTCCAATAGACTCATTTTTAAGGCTGAAAGTCCACTGTATCTGCTTGAATAAGCAGTACATGTAGGGGTGGACAAATAATACAGTCTTGCTTTTTCAATATCCAGTATCAGTATTAAGCAACAAAGGAAGTGTGTTCAGAGTTAAACAGAAGGTTGGCACAAAGTAGTGAATTATCTCACAAAGAGTTAAACGTCCTACTGAGGAATCTAATTTAGGGTTGAAATTGCCCTGGATCTCTACGCAGTCTATGGACACCAAAAAACACCTTCAACCCCCCTAAGATTTGAATCACGTTCTGCACAAGGTGATTCATCTTTTAATTGATCATATAGCATGCTTATTGTGGCTATGTTTCTTACTGAAGCATCTCAGGAGCATAGAATTAAATCATAATTACAAAAAAAATCAAGTCCAAATTCCATTTCAGCAAGTACTTCTCACCTGTACAGCTTTGGGGTCTCTGAGAAATTGTACCACTGGGATTGTTTTTTAGCAAATCTTCCCTCAAGTTTTTTCATGTGCCACTAAATCTTGTCTTTATATTATTTTGCATTTCTTTACAAATAAAATTAGTATAAGAGCTAAATCTGCAATTTCTTGCTCATATGTGTACTCGGTGTATTCGTGAGTTATAGATATCCATGAAAAAGATGCATTTACAGTAAGACCTGAATGAAATGAATATGAGTTTCTAGAATGCTTGTCAGTGTAACACCACTGCCCTGTTCAATATACTTCCTTTGAAAGTAAATTTTCTTTTTCTCAGAAAACTGCAAAGGTGAAAAATACTAAAAACATATTTCCAATATATATAAAATAGAGACAGCAAGAAAAAATACTTTTTACGCACTGTTTGTGTGTCTTGAACAATGCCTCATTTTTTTCCTATCTCAACCATTAATATTAATTCACTTTTATTTACTCTTTCTGCAAATTGTTACTGGCATAAAGGCAAAGTTCTAAACCAGAGTTTTAACTTTTCCACCTTTCCCTTCTCTCTCCACGTTTTTGTAAAAGTCACAAGAGAATTAAACACCATTTTCTTGTATTTGTCTCTCATTTCATATCTTTTTCACCCAATGCTGGTGTTTAATATGCTGCATTTGCTCCAGGGTGAGTAAATGATCTATGATACACCGAATTGCAAGGCTTATTATAACCAGGGCATGTAGAGCTGTGTGAAGAAAAGGATACAATGTTCTAAAATCATAATCAACAAAAATATGACATTGTGTGGTTTTCAGAATACTTTGCCTGTAATTTGTAGGTTAAATTTTTTGTTTATATGAACAGATTATCAGTAGAGTTGAAAAGACATACTTCGATATGGATCTCTGTCTTCATATTTAAAATTATCCATTAAGCATAAAACTAACAGAGCTTTTGTCCTGGAACCAATCACTTTTTGTTGTTTATATTATTTTACCTTCTTATTCCTAAATTCTTAGTCTGTTGAGTAGTGACACTTTGAACAGAATTGTTACAAAAAGTCACGAGAGCCTGCATTAACATAACGAACATGAACATAAAGCAAGATACAATTTAGGCCTTGATCCTGCAAGCATTTTTCCACAAGATGAATTAAGATGTGTACATAAGACTGACTTGGATGGCTGTTGACTTTACTGTAATCTCTTTGATTGTCCAAGCAATTTGCAAATTTCAGCCCCCAGCACTGAAAGCTGGGAATAGAATATAGCCAGATGCAGCATCAACGCATAAAAAGATACACCTCATCTATATATGTATATGTATGTTTACATATATATATGTGTGTGTGCATGCGTGTGTGTGTTTAAAATAAAGATTATTTAAGGTTTATCCTGATGAAACATGAGCACCATAGACTGTCATAGAAGAATAATCAAACAGCTATTTTCAAATCAGGTGGTGGCCTGGATTTAGTAAATATCTCTTTTGTCTAATCGCTGCCATTGATCACTCATCTGACTGAATAATCAATAATGACTGAAGAGACATTTCTTTGTCTTTGAACAAGAAAGTGGAAAAAAACAGCCAACCAAACTTCAGTTGGTCACGAAAAATACTTATTTACCAACGACTGCGGTGAAAATAGTGTAAACACTTTCTTTAGTCATATTCTCAACATGAAACTGAGCTGCTGCTCTTGTTTCGAAGTAATTCTAATTATCAAGTTCCAAAATGTTATAGCTGATATCTGTTAAAATGTGAGGAAACTTAGACTTTAAAATCCAGGTGTTTCTACACTGGACCTGTTTGGTGGTGCTTTATTTGTACACTATGCCATTGTTTGAACAAACCTGAAGGAGTTTGGTAGAATAGGGACTTCTGGATGCAGTTCTCTCAAAAGTTTACTTTACATCCTAATTCACCATGAGATTACTATTTAAAATAAGAAATTAGTTTTCTCTTACTGCTTGGCTTTACGTAGAAGCATTGCATGCGTCACTGGTATTTAATCCATATTTTTGAATATATCTGTAAAGTTAAACAAAAATATGGCACTTCATGTTACCAACAGTTTGGATTATATCTAAAATGATCATAAAACGATCTTATAATCTCTGTCTTGTTTGAAGATTTATGTGTTTATATTTTTCACTGTCTTAGTCTCTCCTTGTTAACCCACCGTATTAATCATTCAGCATTTGTCAAGGAGGAAGCCTGGTCTACTGCTTTTGAAGGTAATTTCCAACCAAATTACCTTTCTTCATGTGGAATTACTAGTGTGATCCCTTGGAGACAAATGGGACTGGCAGACTGTAGGTGGTGAGCAGCAGGCGAGAGACCCTGCTGCTATTACACATCTCCACAGAGTTAAGAGCACTCTGCACGTAGTTATGATTGATGCTGGTATCGCCTTGGTAAATATGCTTCATAGGTAGGCAGCTTCAACAAGTGTGCTTAAGAAACACAGGTCCTGCTAGGCAGCACATGGCCTCTTGAACAAGAAAAAAAAAAAATCAATATCTCAAGGAACTTTCTACTGTAAATTTCAGGTTCTCATTAACCTTTTCAGTTCCAGCATGACAGAAGAAGGACTGATGTAGCAATGAATTGTCAATTCAGTCTGAAATAATTCTGTTGCTGAAACCTAATTTAAGAACTC
This sequence comes from Mystacornis crossleyi, assembly GCA_013400655.1. Taxonomy (NCBI): domain Eukaryota; kingdom Metazoa; phylum Chordata; class Aves; order Passeriformes; family Timaliidae; genus Mystacornis; species Mystacornis crossleyi. The sequence goes on along the minus strand of VYZQ01011971.1, from coordinate 18,994 downwards.
TGGCTTTCACTGTATCAAAACTCCTTTATTTAAATGCATAGTATCATAGAATAGGTTGGGGTTGAAAGGACCNATTGTTTGAACAAACCTGAAGGAGTTTGGTAGAATAGGGACTTCTGGATGCAGTTCTCTCAAAAGTTTACTTTACATCCTAATTCACCATGAGATTACTATTTAAAATAAGAAATTAGTTTTCTCTTACTGCTTGGCTTTACGTAGAAGCATTGCATGCGTCACTGGTATTTAATCCATATTTTTGAATATATCTGTAAATTTAAACAAAAATATGGCACTTCATGTTACCAACAGTTTGGATTATATCTAAAATGATCATAAAACGATCTTATAATCTCTGTCTTGTTTGAAGATTTATGTGTTTATATTTTTCACTGTCTTAGTCTCTCCTTGTTAACCCACCGTATTAATCATTCAGCATTTGTCAAGGAGGAAGCCTGGTCTACTGCTTTTGAAGGTAATTTCCAACCAAATTACCTTTCTTCATGTGGAATTACTAGTGTGATCCCTTGGAGACAAATGGGACTGGCAGACTGTAGGTGGTGAGCAGCAGGCGAGAGACCCTGCTGCTATTACACATCTCCACAGAGTTAAGAGCACTCTGCACGTAGTTATGATTGATGCTGGTATCGCCTTGGTAAATATGCTTCATAGGTAGGCAGCTTCAACAAGTGTTCTTAAGAAACACAGGTCCTGCTAGGCAGCACATGGCCTCTTGAACAAAAAAAAAAAAAAAATCAATATCTCAAGGAACTTTCTACTGTAAATTTCAGGTTCTCATTAACCTTTTCAGTTCCAGCATGACAGAAGAAGGACTGATGTAGCAATGAATTGTCAATTCAGTCTGAAATAATTCTGTTGCTGAAACCTAATTTAAGAACTCTGGCTTTCACTGTATCAAAACTCCTTTATTTAAATGCATAGTATCATAGAATAGGTTGGGGTTGAAAGGACCTTAAAAGTCATCTAGTTCCAACCCCCCTGCCATGGGCAGGAACACCTTCTACTACACCAGCTTTTTCAGAGTCCTGTCCAGCCTGGTCTTGAACATTTCCAGGGATGGTACATCCACAACTTATCTGGTCAACACATTCCAGTGTCTCACCACCCTCATGGTAAAGAATTTCTTTTTTATAAAAATCTAAACCTACTCTCTTTCAGTTTAAAGCCACTTCCCCTTGTACTACCACTACGTGGTCTTGTCAAAAGTCCTTTTCCAGCTGCCTTATAGGTCTCCTTTAGGAGATAGAAGACTTCTGCAAGGTGTTCCCAAAGCTTTCTCTCCTCCAGACTGGACAATATCAACTTTCTCAGACTGTCTTCATAGGACGTGCTCCACTCCTCCAATCCTCTTCATGTCCCTCCTCTGGACTCACTCCAGCTGGTCCATGTTCTTCTGTTGGGGGCCCCAGAGCTGGGTACTGGATGCAGTACTCCAGATGGAATCTCATGAGACCAGAGCAGAGGGATAGAATCTCCCTCCCTCCCTCAACCTGCTGCCCACCATTCCTTTGATGCCGCCTAGGAGATAATTGGCTTTCTGGGCTGTATGTGCAAATTGCCAGCTCCTGTTGAGTTCTTCATCAACCAATACCTTCAAGTCCTTCTTCTCAGGGAGTTTGTCAATTCATTCTCATCCCAGCCTATACCTGTGCTTGGGATTTCCCCAAATAATGCATTAGACCTTGAACTTGACCTTGTTGAACTCCATGAGGTTCACACAGGCCTTCCTCTCAAGCCTGTCATGATCCCAGTGTATGGCACCCCTCCAGTCCAGCATGCTGGCAGCACCATACAACTTTGTTTTACCAGCAAACTTGCTGAGAATGCACTCAATCCCACTGTCCATGTCACCAACAAATATATTGAACTGTGCCAGTTCCAACATTAGCCCTAGAGAAACACTGTTTGTCACTGACCTCCACTTGGACTTCGAATGCAGCTTGTGAGTTTGACCATCCAGCCACATTTTTTTATCCACCAAGAGGTCCATCTGTCACATCCATGTCTCT
>VYZQ01011971.1:1778-13986 GCA_013400655.1 Mystacornis crossleyi | reverse complement strand
AGACCAGAGCAGAGGGATAGAATCTCCCTCCCTCCCTCAACCTGCTGCCCACCATTCCTTTGATGCCGCCTAGGAGATAATTGGCTTTCTGGGCTGTATGTGCAAATTGCCAGCTCCTGTTGAGTTCCTCATCAACCAATACCTTCAAGTCCTTCTTCTCAGGGAGTTTGTCAATTCATTCTCATCCCAGCCTATACCTGTGCTTGGGATTTCCCCAAATAATGCATTAGACCTTGAACTTGACCTTGTTGAACTCCATGAGGTTCACACAGGCCTTCCTCTCAAGCCTGTCATGATCCCAGTGTATGGCACCCCTCCAGTCCAGCATGCTGGCAGCACCATACAACTTTGTTTTACCAGCAAACTTGCTGAGAATGCACTCAATCCCACTGTCCATGTCACCAACAAATATATTGAACTGTGCCAGTTCCAACATTAGCCCTAGAGAAACACTGTTTGTCACTGACCTCCACTTGGACTTCGAATGCAGCTTGTGAGTTTGACCATCCAGCCACATTTTTTTATCCACCAAGAGATCCATCTGTCACATCCATGTCTCTCCAGATTGGAGACAAAAATGTAATATGTTTAAATAGAGGCATTTGAATTGGGCCCCCAATGAAACTGGATTACTGATTTGAGTGTCCGGAATTCCATCTCCAGGTTCTGGGCTTGTCCCATTGCCACTGCCATCAAAGTGGTAGGATTGGCATGGATTGAGTTTCCCTCCTCGAGAAACTAAAGTCCTCCTCGCCAGCTGGGCAAGCCCATTACTGAGGATGTTCTTCCCTTTCTCTGACAGACAGATCCCATCAGCCCCCAGAGGAGTAAGTTTCTCAAAGCGAGTCCCGTGGTCTAAGTAGTTGAATCCTTGGCTGTGGCACCATACAGTACCATAACAGTTTGTTGATTTGCCTGTATTTGCATACTCTGACTTTTCTTTCTACATCAATATAATTTGAAAAGCATGTTTTAAACTGAAATGTGAAGGGGTGGTGGGAGGTGTTTAGTGGCAGCAAGAGGGGAAAGGATGGACAAGGCTGGATTTTCGATTAAACTTTGCACTAGTATGGATTTATTACTTTAACTTAACTCTTTGCTTAATTATTCATCAAATAATGCAATACATATTTTAGTGTGTTTCAAGCAGAAATCTGGATTTCAAAATCACATTGAACCTTATATTCTGAATAATTATAAGTGCTTTCATCTGTGACACTTGAAAACGCTGATTTATTTAGAAGTTTCTGTTCAGAATTTTTGTAGAACTAAGAACATCTAATAATAACCTGGTGGTTGGTAAATGAGCACTACTGTCCCAATGACAAAACCACTGGATTTAGCTTGATAAAATAAAACTAAAAAAAATTAAGTTCAGCAATTCCTCTGTTGCCATCATCCACTCCTGAATGTGTTCCTACTGATTTTGTTATTGCAAAGTGTGGCAGATGTTGCTATACTGATTGCAAATTTCTTATTTATACCACGTAAAATGTGCAATTTCAGGTCAGTTACTCAGATCTCAACTGAGCCAGATTTTTAAGCATGTGCTTAACCTCAAACTGACTTAGAACAATAAAAATGAGACTGCCATAAATAGGAACTAGAAGGGGCAAGGCACTTGAGTGAACTGGGGCCTTGGAAGGAGCTAGAATTCAGCACCAGTAGCACACTGTATTAGAGCTTCTTATGTGATCCTGACTGGGTGGCACAACATCTCCTGTATAACTCTCCGTAGGAAAACAATTCTGCCAATCCAAACGTGCAAGCAAGTGATTAACCAGATTAGAGAAGCAAAACCAAACAATGGCCCCTATTTCAGTGCCAGTGTTTGAAATCTGTGGCTGGAGCACGGTCATTATGGCTGGTAATAAATAATGATCCAGTGATAACACACAGCTATAGAGTGTAAGGAAAAAGTACTGTACTTTGCTATATATGTAGTCTTATCCACATGAAGTTAGTGCATTGTATTTCTCATCTATGATGCATCCATGATAAACAACCTCAGTACTGTCTTCTGACAGGATATTTTATTTTTGCTCCTTTTGCTGGATTTTTTACTTATTTATTTATTTACTTACTTATTTATTAGGGTTTGTGGGGTTTTGTTTGGTTGTTTCTTTGGGTGGATTTTTTTTTTTTTGAGAACATTTTTTCCTGATATCCGTTGTAGCAGTTATCATCTTAGAACTTTTCTAAAAAATGCCTAGAATGCAAACAGTGTCTCCCATGTAATTGTTGTTTCCTAGCTCACTCTCTGTTAAATTTTTCAATAATACTTTTTCTTACTGCTACATTAAAAATGAGGCTCTTTCTTAGGAGAAATTATTAAGTGTTTGACATTTCTTTTCATTTTGAATGAGGTTGCATAGCTGACTTACCAAGCAACAATTTTCAGACTATAAATATTTTTCATTCAAAAACATGAAAACCTTTGTCACAGTTTATTACTCTTTTGACAATACAGTGAAACATATTAAAAGAAAGTCCCTACATAAAATGCTCTGCAGTTTGAATAGCAAACTCTCTTGCCATGATGAAATTCCTAATGCCTCTGTACAAGCATGACAAAGAAGCTCCTCTTCCACCTTCTGAGTTACCACAATCACAACAGGTGATTACACAGAAATTGGCAGTATCTCCACAACCTTTTAAAAATAACACACTGTTATTTCTAAATAAATATACTAGCTGGTAAACCCAAAATGAACTTTCAGAAACAGCTTTTAGCTTTTATGGCATATGCATGTGTATTTATATGTTAAGTGTAAGAAGAGTAAAGGATCTCTCCTTTACTATTCCTATAAAGGATTCTTTGTGTATTTCTTTATGCTTATTTTGTGTATTTTTATGCTTAGACATGGAGGACTTAATAAACAACTACCAAATGACAAAATAATGAATAGCATAGGGTAGGATACATGGAATTTAGAATAAGCTTGTAAAAGAACCATACTTTGCATAGTGAACATAGATTGAACATTTAACATAAAAATATTAATTTCAAAAGCTACTGGAAATCTGTTGCAAGTATTATCAACAAGTTAGTATATGGAGCCGGAGATTCAAATTTCATGGAAAAAATTCTTTTCAGGTAGCTCCTTTAAGTCGTCATATTCTTCTTCTGTTTCTCTTCCCAGCTATAATAGATTTGGCTTCCATCATTCATCCAGGGCAAATACATTATTAGAAGATTGTCTGAGGTTAATGCTTCTCTTATTTAAAGCCTTTTACTCTGTTTCATTCCCTATGTTCCCTTCACATCTCCATGAGTATGTGATAGTATCAGCCAATCATTCAAAATGCTAGAAGTGAATACTTTAATTTTTTATGAGATATAATATTTCATTTAAGAGAATAAAATATTAAATTTTACATGTACTATGAAATCTTTTAACACTGTTGCATTCATAAGTCTTATAGACTATAGGTATTCACTAAAAGCAACAAGCCTGGAATTATTCTCTGATCCTAAGCCAAGTGGCATAGACTGGCATCATCCACGATATACAACACTCAGTACCAAGTCTCCACTGAACCCCATATAATGTCCTTCTTGTAGTGGGCTTCTTTGCATTCTTTACCTTTTATGAGATAAGAATACGGAGGAATGCAAAGCGGGCACCAAACTTCAAAGAATATAAAGAAGTTTATTACTAAAACTAATAGTAAAAAAGGAGTAACAAGGAATTAGAGCAAAAACCCCCCTTTTTCCTCCAGCACCTCTCCCTTTTATCCAACTCACACAAAGGAAAACAGACTATGATCTTGGTCAGTATAAACCTTCAGAACACTTCTCCTCCCCCCATCCTGCTCCCTCCTTTCACTTATAACATAAAGACACCAACTTGGAATTATTTCAGTCAGTTTACCATTCTAAAATAGTCTTTCATCAGTTCATTTAGGGAGAGGAGTCTCTTTTGTCCATGCTATGAAGCTTTTCCACAAGGACAGTCTTCTTATGGCATCAGTGTCACAGCACAACAGCCGCCTGGGATGGTTTTCTGTTGGCATGTGTGAGTCCCTATCCTCGATTACAGTTTTTCCCACAACTGTTTCAAGGGTTCACTTGTAGCTAATGGGATATTATTTTAAGAATGAGGTGTTCAACAGCAAAGGTTCTCTTCATCTATCTCTAGGATCATCTTCATCTCAAGGAACAGAGGTTTTCTGATAGTCAAGGCAAAGTGTTCAATTGCTTAATGCTCTCTGTCTCCACAGCAGCTATTACAAAATCCCACCTGTGTCCCTTTGAGTCTCTGAAATACCCGCCTCGGAGGAAATTTATGCCCAAAATGCACGGGGCCTTTGGACCTGTCACAGTGAGGTGTCCACCCATTTCCAGTCAGGCTCAGCTCAGCTTCCACTAGGGTCAAATCTTGTGATGAACAGATTCTAACCCCACACATTGTAATGGGATTATGATACACTGCACACAAGTGTCAACCAAGACATCAAAAAACCCCACTGTTTTCCCTGGCATCTACCTGGCTAGAGGCAGGGCCCCTTTATGCCTGGCTATCCTTCTCATGGTAATCAGCTTTTCCATCATTTCCAGCAGTTTGGCTACAGGCAACTTTGCCCGTGGCTACAGTTGAAAGCTCTTCCCCCATGCTTATTATGAAATTACAAGGGAGTCTCTAATATCTCACAGTCCATCACCATAGCTTTACAAAAGAATTTCAGCTTACTAGCATCTCCTCTATCTCTTCTCTCTGGGCTTCAGCTCTTTCTTCTTCAGTGACTTAGGTGTCACTAATCATGTTGTCTATTCATGTGCCTTCTCCCTTTCCCTTTCCCTCTAACCTAGGAAAGGATTGGTGTTTGCAGGTTTCATCTCTCTGAGGAAGGAATTTACAGCACTGAAAGTCTTAATCTTCCTGTGCCCTTGCAGCTGGGGCTTATCTGTTTCTTCCAAGTGGCAGCCAGAACTGGTTTCGGAGTGGAGAGGGGGGCATTTTGGCCCACACGGAGCCTCAGGCCGTGGCCCAGATCTCCCAGGTCCGAGAAGGAGGAGGGCCATGGCCTGGCCTTCCCCCACAGGTTCGTGCAGGCAGGGCCCAGCTGGGCCCCACCGGGCCGGCTCAGCCCACCGAGCTGAGTGGGCCCTGAGTTAGCTGGCCAGAGACTGGAAAAGCAAGAGGTAAATTCCTGCCTTGTCTGTCTTTAAATGATGTCTTTACAGAGGCGCAACCATTTTCTGAGTGGCTTAATAGAGCTGTCAATATTCAAATCAGTTGATTGATTGGTTCTATCAAGTTCTGGAGGAAGTTACAACAGCTTTCTGCAACAAACATCACTTCCTTGGCTGGTAGTATAATTTTTTTCTTTGACTAAATCTTCAAGCTATGCTAACCCATGACACTTCTATTCCAGTATTATCTTGTGTGTGTCCTATTCAAAACACGTAAAATAAGACAGTGGTTGTGTTTCATGGTTGCAGAATAATGTTTTCATAGCACTGAACACAGAGGGTGAGTTATGTGTGGTGAAGCATAACATCAGAGTGCCTGAGCAAGTAAAGTTTGCTGGGTAATGGAAGAACTTGGAGGAAGTGATCTTGTACAGTCCTTTAAAAATCATGTATTTGTAGTGACTGCTGCTGCATGGTGCCCCCTGAAAAATCTCTGGACATTTTCTTCTACGGCGTGGGTGTTGAGCCACAGTCCTTGCTCACCAAGTTCATTTAAAATGGGCTTAAGGTGCTACTTTTCCCTGAGGTGAGCACAAAGGAGAACCTGACAAAATTTCCCAGAAGGTTAAAACCCAAACTTTACTCAAAAGCTTTAAAAGATCAGGAATTGGACAAAAGTTAAAACAACATTCAATCAAAATAAAGCTTTTCAGAGAGCATCGACTTACCCAACTCTACCCACCCAACCTTAGGTTACTCATATTTCAATAGGAGGAAATTAGGAGTAGAAAAGGGGATAAAGAGAGAAAAGCAAGAAAGAGCTACAACCTTGGATCCTAGCATGGGCTCAGCTGCCATAAAATACAAGGACAATAGGGACATGACCATGTGGATCTCAGGGCAGTGGGTTTTATGTGCTCCGGCGTCCTGTGACCAACCTCACACAGGTGGGGGCTTCCAGTCATCTGGCCATTCTGGGGCTTGCCTGGGGCAAAATCCTGTGTGGATTGATTTCCAGAACTCTGGTGAGAACCACAACACTTGCAATAATGTTTAGTAACACTGTAAAAGTTTCAAAGTTTATCTAGAAAAAACCCAGATTCACACTCCTTCGTTCCACTATCATTCTGGAAATGGAGCGCTGGCTTTTCTCCTTGGTTTTGCGGAGTGAAATCCTTGCACATAGCAGATTCAAGCTAAATTATCGCAGAGATTGCAGGTGGTACACCGGTGCCAGTCTGTAATAAAAGTTCTCATACAACTTCAGAAGTGTTTTACAGAGACATGGTGGAAAACTCAAAAGACATGTAGCGTCTTATAAACCCATTCTATTTCCTATCCATGACCTTCCACTACAATATTTTTCTTCTTTTTTATTTTTGCTTCCAAGCATCTTCTGCGTCATAGTCTCTGGTGTGTCCTTGGAAGAGCTCTGGGAGCAGGTACCACACTGAGTGCATCACTCTGAAACCCTGCAAAGACTTTAAAGGAAGGTTATCAAAGAACTGTGGAAGAGCTTACCTCTAGATGGGATTATACTCCAAAAAGTTAATCAAAGCCCAATTTACTACACTTATTTTAAGTGTGCCTTCAGCAGTAGCAGAAATCAAATTTCTTGTGGGAATATAACAAGGTTGGCAAGGATAATTTCCCATCAATAAATGAGTTGGACATTGTAGGAAGTCTAATACAGTATATATTAAATGTATGGAGCCTAAATAGTAAATCTCTCTTTCTTCCCCTTGAATATTTTAATAAAGTTTACCTGTAGACATAACTCCAAATAAAGACTGACAAAGAAACATTGGTGGCTATAACTTGCATCTTAATGTGCAGTGGAGTCTTTACACAGTGCATTCGTTACACCATGTTCAAGGTCACCTTTTTTTTTCCTTGCATTCATACTTTTTGTTTGTAATTATTCAGATCACAGTGGCCACCATGCATGTGCAACTAGAATTACTGGGAATAGAACTTACATGCACATAAAAAGAAAGATGATGGCTGAAAAGAGATTTTAGTCTACAGGTACACTGAGAATTCACAGGTGTATCTTTAGGCTTTCCTTGCATATTTTAAGGGGTTGTGCACTTAATTCATATAATGAACAATCCATTAAAACTAATACTATTATTCCTACTTGCTTATATATAAAGAGCATAAGTTACACTTTAAGAATGTCCTTTATTTCCTGCAGCATCCTGCTGGCCCTTCCTCTTCTGGTCTGTTCAGTGGTGGGGGTCTCCTGAATGTTCCTCTCGAGATACCACTTTTATACAGTGCAAGCCCCAGCTATCCAGAGGTGTCCATGTTGTTCCTAGAACTTGGGATAGCATGTGTGCAAGCAGTTGCTTCCTTTCCCACCGTTTGCTATTGGTGGGAGTTTTTGTCCAAATAGGTTACCCAGACCTACATCACCAGGTGTGGCATTTTCCTGTTGTGGCCTCTGTATTTTTCCCAGTCTGCACAGTGGCATCTTGCCCAGTGTGCTAATTCCAGGCTTTTCTCCTCTATGTAGGCCTGAAGTTAACGCCTTCCTGTTTGCCATCTGTGCCTGTCATGGTAGTTTATCTTGTGGGACAGTATTTTTGAGACATTTTAACTGCATGCTTTACGTCCTGACATACACAGATTCTTCCTAGAGAGACCTCTGTCTTCAAAATACGTGGAAAAAAGGTCCTACTTTCATGAGATCATTGCATTTTGATGGTGCTAAATGTTTCTAAATCAATTTCCATAATTCCAGGTGTTTATTTGGAAGATCAGATAAGGTACTAATATCACTAGAGTTTTGTAAATTGAACCTCCAAAAGGAAAGAAAAGTAGTTAAGCTGTCAAACCCCCAAACAAACCCAGACCTCATCATCACATCCCTCTCCCAAAAACATTATATTCCAGAAAAGGAGCAAAAAAACCTTCAAAAACACATAAGATTCCCAAACTTCTATCCAAAATCAAGAGATACATCAATATTTCTATCAACTGAACCAATTAGACAATTTATAAAAAGAAACTTGAATAGAAAACAAATAAATTTTGTTCTGGGATCAGCTAGGTTAAACAGAAGCTCATCCACAGCAAATACACAGTACATAACAGATGATAGACGTCCATGACAGAAATAAGAAAGTACCATCGAAAAGTCCTTATGCAGTCTCCAGTGTTTATGGACAGTTGTAATAAAATCCATTATCCATGTATTTAATTCTTTACCTTTCTTGTTTCCCTATACATCCTTTCCAGATTTTCATCATTAGTGTCTCTCTTCCTTCTCAAAGACAAATCTGTAGCATTATCAGCTGTCAGGTTTTCCTCTTTTGTTAAACTTATATCTAGCCATGAAAGTAGCAGTCTGGATCCACTGTTTCTAGCTCATACATGTGATTTTATTTATGACCAAGACCATTTAAAAAAATGTAGAGAGTTTCTTCTTATATTTATTGTAATTAACTGTTTTAATAAGTAATTGCTCAGTAATAATTTTTATTCTGATTCAAACCTAGTATTTCTGTGAGTTTTTTTAGTTCATTCTTATTCTATTTCTGGTGCTTTGTCTTTCAGGACTTCCAAATGGATATTATTAAGCAGCAGTTTATTCGTCTGGTATCCTCATCATTTTTTTCTGCTTTTGGAGGAGCAGATGATGATTAGATAATTCTATAGGGCTACAAATTGTAATTAAGTTGAACCGAAGTATAAATATCGGTGTTTAAAATTGTATGTTTCAGCTGTCCTCTTTTCCTAAATGTTTCAGAGTTTTCACAGTATGCAATGGGTTGTTGATAATTTAGTCTTCTTAATCCTAATCAATAAAGTAATTGAGCAACGGCCTTTGAAAATTGCTTTTCCAATGTTTATTTCATATTCAGAATAATAATCATCTCTTCATACAATTTTCAATTTTTACCTGTAACATTGACCTTGTAAAAACTGATCTTATAGTCAGCTAGGATTGATAATGATTGTCCCATTTTAGTTTTTGCTCAGTATAGAATCTTTCCAGATTTTGATAAATTTGGCCATTAGGTTTATTTGCTAATAATTTTAATATACTATGCCTTGACTTTCCTATGTAGTTCCTCAGTTATCTTCAGATTAATTAAACATAGTTCCAAGATTCCTATTTGCATTTAAATATACTTATTTGTATACTTATTCACTTATTATTTCAAAGAACATTTTGGGAAATTCTTGGACAATACTAATTCTGTTTTAAAAAGAAATATTTTGAAAGGATATTTTGAAAGACACCATTTTTCCATCACTTGTAGTCACAAGCAAAAGACTTGGGAGAGGAGCAGCATTAAGTGGCACTTTTAGAGATAAAATAATTTCCATATTTGTTATACTGATGATTTAGAAAGTGAGTTTTTTCTGTGAGATCCCTTACCCACAGTGCCCTGCTGCAAGGCCTTATGTGTTGCAAATGTCATTCCACATAACTGGAATTGATACACTTGATCTGGCACTGCATGAAATGGAGAAAAACAACAACCAAAACCTAAGTGCTATGATGATTAAGGCAATAGTTGCACTTTACATTACACCCTTTGACTTCACTGGCACATGCCCCACTTATGCTCAATTTACCAATCATCCTTTTATGGCATTCCCTTGTCTCTTTTCAGCTAGTTGTATTTGGGGCTTTCAGGTCTTCCCACAGATAAAAGGAGTCTTTTCCATTATGTTGATGTCTCAAATGTCACTGCACTGGAAATTACTTCAAGGAAATTCAGTCCAGACTTTTCCCTTTATAAACAACTCTTTCAAAAGACTGGGAAGCTTTTGAAATTAGGAAAATAAATAAGTGAACGAAACAAGATGCTCAGCTTTTATTTTTATTTTACGGTAGAGCAAAATTAAAACAGCTAAAGAAAACAGACCACAAGTATAAACGTTTGTGCACCTTACTTCAATCCTGCAGTTTGTCTGCTTAAGCTAAAGTATCCCTGTTCCTCACTGTCATAACTATAGGACCCATCACTTCCCCCTGGCTATTAATACAGTATGTTGACCCTTTCTTTCCCAAACAGGCTTAGTAACTCTCCAGGCAATCCATCTCTCCTGTCGACCACAAAATAGTATAACATATTCTTGAAAAATAGACTGCTGCATCTTGGGACTTTAAAATTACAGTAAAATAAGCTTAAATTAAAAGTGGAAAGGATTTAGTTGAGCCTTGCAAATAAATTCCCACAGTAAAATCCTTTAAGCTTGGTGAGGGTTGCTAAGGAAAGCAGCAATGTGACACAATAAACAGCAAAACAAAACACTAATAAGTGCACAATGAACTACAAAGCTGTGTTGGCAGAAAAATAGACAAAGGGTTCATTTTTTCAAAATGCATAATGAATGAGCAGGATCATTCCCATTTTCAGATATAACATCAGAATCTTGGGCTTAATCTCCTGGCAAATTATTGAGGTTACAACAATCAAATCAAGTCAGCATTCTTGAAGATAAGCTAAAATGACAAATTAGTCTTTTTTTTCTTTCAGCATCTGTGATAGCATTAATCATGTAACTGTGGCTTATTTATGATTCTTTCTTTGATCTTCACAATGCATATCTACTGGGAGAGTTGAAAGCAATAAAGATAATTTTGATGTATTTTTGGAAGGTGTACTATTTTTATGTCAAAATGTAAAAAAAAAAAAGGATAGTGATATAATGTATAACTAGTACTAAAAAATGCAGTCCTTTCTTCCTTCCTAGGTAGGGGATTAGTTTATAATTATCATTCAGGAACTCCTTAAGATTAGAGAAAAGTAGTTCAACAACATTATAAAAAAGAGAGTATAGCACTGTTACTAGAAATTGCCATACAATGAAGGGAAAAAAAAAGGAAGAAAAAGAACATTTCATCATGTCCTTATTTAGTAATAAAAACACCAAAGTATAAAGCTAAAGTTCACAAAGCATTGCATTTCTACAACAAAAAATGGCTAAAATGATTCAGTGATTTCTGTAAAATGTCATAAGGTCATTGTTTAGTACAGCCAAACTGAAATTTCAGAATACTTTTTCCCAAGTCAGAATACAAACTGGAGTATTGAGTAGAAGGGATTTGCTTAATATGTATGATACAAAAGGGGAACCTAAGTAAAAATCATTTGTCTGTTTCGGTGTCCCAAGCTGACTACAGAAAGGAAATGTACACAGTTACAATTCCATCAATGAGTCTCGTTCTCTGTCTCTGTGGAAAATATTGTGAATTATTCATAAAAAAGCTTCATCGAAGGGGAAAAGATGGAAGATGTGTTATTTTTTACAGCATTTCACTTATGTATTTTCAAAGGAGGAAATGTAATGCTAAGTTTAATTTTTTCAATATTTATGTAGCCAAGCTTATAGTTACGATTATGTATGTATATTCTCAGAGACTCAGTTTACAAAGCAATGAGCACTGTGATCCAACATAATTTAGTATATCTCAAAAGAATGCATGATTTACTTGCCCTAATGAATGCAGTACTTCAAGTCTTCTTCCATCTGGACATTTGTTATTCTGCAGTACATTTGAGAACAATTTGGGGTTTCACTTTGATAACATATGATATTCCATATAAGTTCTAAAGAGATTTTTCATTTTGAAGAACCCTTGATTAATGTCTTTGTTTGCCCAATTCCTTCTGCTGGCTCTTAATTGTTTCTTGTATTAACAGTTTTAATGAATTTAGAGACAAAGTCTATTAAAAATAAATCTTTAATTCCCCAGTAAAAGTTGTTGGACTCAGGGTTTTTCTAATCCCTTTAGCTGCTCAATTCCCAGGATTCCTGGTTGACAGCAATTTTTTGGTCCAATTTCCTATGAGAAAATCCAAATTTTCCTCATTACGCCTAGCTAGGACCTTGAGTAAAGTGATAATAAAATATTTCACTGCTTATAGAACATTTCACACATTCAAAGCTTTAGGGAAATAGTAACTAATTAAATGAGCTGGACCTTCTTATGTTAACACTGTTCACAGAGCATGCTCATTTCTGTCATAATTGCTCTTCCAATGCTAATAAAAAATGACATTCAGTGCATCTTGATACAGTATTTCTTGATATAGAAATGGTTGAGAA
>VYZQ01011970.1:0-11617 GCA_013400655.1 Mystacornis crossleyi | reverse complement strand
AATATCAAATAGGTATTTTGTAAAAATTGAATGATGTTGTACTAGTGTAAGTACATAAATTAGATGTCAAACACTATACTCTGACTGGGGGCAGAGAGAGGTACTGTACTGTAGGAGAGACTAGGAGGCAACACACAGTAAAGTACAGGCTATGATTATTATGGGATGGAATGATGAGACCTAGAGTCAGAGGTAGAGCCAGTTAGAAGATTCCTACAGGATGTTTCCCTTTTTCTAAGGTGCTGATTCAGCAACAGCAAATNATCCAAGTGCTTAAAGTAAGATCGCATTCACATGCCGTTTGGGATCAATCAAGAGCATTCTTCACCTTACGGTCACCCAGCATCATCACAGCTAAATTTCAGTCAATAGCTCCTACTGACTTCATTAAAACTAAACCATAGTTCTGAATACAGATGTTTTATCAGAACTTTGAAGACACTTTTATTATTCATATGTCCTCAGGATAGGAACTATAAAAAGCAGTGATGTGACTTTGGATATTTGTGGTACCAGTACATTTCTATTTCTCACTTCACAGACAACAACACATCTATGATAAATGTGGAATGCATTACTTCACATATATTTGGACTCAGTAGAAAAGTCAGAAGTAGATGTGACAAGGACAAAGGCTTTTACATACATGGCTATATTTTAATTTGCCTTGTAGAAAGACATTAAGATGTTCATTGCGTGAAGGGATTGTGTTATAACATTTTGGTTGGGATCTGAAACAACCAGAAAATATTGATGTCCATATTATATCTGTTAAAATTAAAACATATATTCAGAAATTTAGCACTGAATTAATTTCTATAAAAACTGCTAGGTAAAAATGTTAATTAATCTAGATATCAAGTTCTTGTTTTCTTTTACAGTGTTGGGGGTTTTTTTCATTTACTTTTCATGGGCTGTCACATGAATTAAATCATTTTAGGTACAAAGCAGCATTCTAATTAGTGAGACCCCTGGAAAATGTCATTGCATCATTTTAGAAAACGTACTGTTTTCTTCAGCCATAGGTCTAACATCTATGTCACAAGTAAGAGAATAAGTGAAGTATGAATTCCACATGAAAACAGAAATTTCCCCCAAGCAAACAAAACCAGTAGGAACTGGGGCTCTATAGTCTAAGGGCAAAATGCATTACAGGCACCAACTGCTGATGAGAGGACAAATACTGACTTAAAATACTGCATGTAAACTGAAACAGTGGGCTGAATTTGACTGATGGGATTATTTTTTCCTGAGTTTCTCTTCCTCTACAATCAGTATCCACAACACAGGATACGTTGGATGTTCCTAGGCAGCTGAATAAACACAATATTAAGATACTCTTTAACTAAAATATTTTTCTCACCTCCTTACATAATTAAAACTATTCACAAATGACCAAGATTTAATGACAAAAAAATTGTCTTATTATCTGACCATCAATCAAATTCCAGCCCATACATTTGCTCCATATCCAACTGCACTGTGTCCAGTGAGATGCATTTCAAATAAAACTGTTCTGGAATATCTGCAGCTAATTTTGATTAGACAACATCAAAAGTTTGAACTTTCCTCTGTCATTTATCTCAGTGGTTAATCACCAGCACAAGTAAAAACATTGGTCTTTTTTCTAATTGGAATTTGTTCGCTTACCAGGAATTGGTGCTTGTTTTGCATTTAACCGTTAGGATGCAGAGCCCTGGAGTTCCCAGTGGCTTTGTTTGCTTGGAGTAAATGAAGCATTTTTGATAAATCAAGCTGTATCTCCTTTTGAAAAACCAAACAAATTAAGCTGATTTAGATTCCTGCTTCTAAGCACATTTTTCTGCCCTCAAATCATTCAGAGTTTTATCCCTATCTCTTTTCAGTATTTCAATATTGGTTTTTAAAAGTTGACAACAGAACTGAACAAATACCAAAATTAAAAGCAATAATCCTTAGACTGAGGTGAAATTCCCACTTTCTCAAGGATGGCATTAGATTTTCTGGGAAATCTGTAGTTGCTCTAGAATCATAAAGTGTATTTAGGACTTCTTTCAAGGACACTACTGTCCTACATAAGCTGCACGTGTGCTTTATTCTGTATTTATGGTTGACATTTGACAGTATTGGAATGCATTTTCCTAGACTGGGCCCACCTTACCAAAGGATTTGAATCTTCCTTTTTCTCTCCATTAATTACCATTTCACAAATCTGCATGTCTTGTCAGCAATTATGCTTAGGTTATCATTGTTGAAGACAGTGAGGAATCAGACTCTTTGTCAAGCTCTGTGCATAATCTTATTTGATGGTCACACTTTACTTGCTGTGATCAATGTGCAGAGTTTAAATTTATGGGACATTTGTTTTTCTGACATTGTACAGTGCTTTTTTAATAAAAATATACTGTAATACTGATTCAGTGCCTGAAAAGAAATCTAAGATACTTTATCGGTACTTTCAATCTGTAGCTACCAAGTTTGCATTTTCATCAGGGAATAAAATCAGGTTTGTTTGAGAAGAGCTATTCTTCATAGTGTCACAATGATTGGTTTTAATTTAATTACAGTATTTTGTCAGCTGAGGTCTGCATCACCATCTTATTATTTTTCTGGGGAATGCTGTCTTGGTAGCCAGAGCTGTCTGGCATAGCTCATTTGTCTTTTGTGTTTGGATTTTTGGCATAACTCAACACTGTCCATTTTTGGCTGTTCTATAATATATTGAAATCAATATTCGTTGACTCACTCAACTTCACAGCATCAGTTTTGCACATCACTGTCTCAACACCACTTTTACTACATCCTTCTCCTACCCTTTTTCAGGATGCCAACACTGAAGGACATGATTGGGGCATGGTTATGGGCATATGTTTAACAGAGTTTGGTGACAAATCCGTAAGGAATTCCTGGAGAACCTTCCTGTCATTGTCATCTCATTTGCAGGTTGGCACTGTGTGGGAAGGGAAGGAACTCTGGCTCTAGGTGACACACACTGGCACCGTGTCACTTAGTACGCCAAGATTGAGCTGTCAGATGTTGGTGTCCAAACGTGACAGTGGACAAAGAATGGTTTGAGTTGTGCAGGTATCCACCTGAAAGAGGAAGGCTAAGCCTATTTAACAGGAAATGCAGTGACACCTGAGAGCCACAGCCGTAGTGCCTTGAGGGTGAACGGGAACAAGGAAGGACTAAGTGATACCCAGTCTGCCAGGGCTGTTGTCAGGGCTGCTATCTGGCTCATCCCCACTTCTCAAATCTTCAACACTTTTTTTCCAGTGGAGCAACTGTCCCAGCTCAGCACTTTGCTTCATATAGCTGATAGCTGTAGAGTTTTTAATTTGATCCTGAATGGGTTTATCCTCCCAGGAAATATAGCCTGGCAAAAAAGGGCATCCTCCAAAAGAATGCTGTCAGCCCTCTACTATAACCCTTTGTGAATAGTTCAATAGGAGTGGATTTTACTTTCCAGTCTCTCAAATAATCCTACAGTTTTCCAGTGCTCATAATACAGCATTTCTTAACAGTACTACCAATATTCATTTTCACATATTTGCTGTTTTGGCAAGAGACTGAGATTTACTTGTGGAGCTTGCAGTCAGAGAAATACATTCTCATTAGGAGGATCACCAATTTCAATACCCAGCATGAACTTCTACATGTCAAATTTCCATTTGCTGAAGCTTCTCGACAACACCAGGAGGATAAGAAAGGCTTATAAACAAGCTTGAAAGGTTTTCTCACTTCCTGACAATTAATTGCGAATTTATCTTTTATATTCTACTCCACCTAGGAAAAGATATTCAATGTTCAATGGAGCCTGGCCAAACATTTTAATAGAGCATTTATGAATACTTATTCAGATTTCCAATAGTTGTCATTTCAGCAATATTCGTGTCTGTTTCTTATTGCTGTTTGCCAGGAGTTTTGTTTGAATAAACGCTTGGGAAATCACTAGCTTGTACAAACACATCTGTATCCACAGACAGATAAGGATGAAAGTTGCTGGTGAAACAACTGCATTTAAGAAAATTAAGGTTTGTTCCTCAAAAATTTTGCAAAGAGAAGGAAGTGTTAAATTTTCTGAGGAACTTGTATGGGAAGAACTAGATTCAGCTGCCTTCTAGCTGGAAGGAAAAATTTATGTATCTGAATATCCTCTAATACCTATGCAAATCCAACAAACACAGTTTGTTTTCGCATAATTTTACACTACTTTCAATTAACTATGGCATACACCTAGATATGGGATTCACAACCCCCGTGGATTTTTATGGCTTTCTGAGAAATGTCAGCTCAATAACCTGAAAAGACATCTGATGGCCGTGCTGAGCCCCATTCAGGATCCATTAGACTCAACAGAGGGCCACCAATGAACTTCAATGAGCATTGGATCAGGAGCCTTAGAGCTACACTTGCTCTCTGCACCAGCACGGGACATGATCGTCTCTGCTTTCTCTACCAGAAATGCCAAATGCCCATGCTTACAACATTACTGCCAAATTGCCAAGGGACCTATGAATCATTGGTGGCTGTCAACATAATTTAAATATCCTTTAATATAATTCATTTGTTTATAAAAATATTCAAGGGAGATTATGAATGAAAATCATTCAAACAAAGGACTGCGACACTATTGAACAAATAGTATGACTTTTCAGTAAAATGAAATATCTGTCACATTGGTTTTGATAGACACAAACCACTTGGGCAGTGGCTCAGCAGAAGAGGAAAAGACAGCTTGTGATGCACAATACCCATGTCACAAAATGCTACTAAGACACTCTGGCTTTGTAGGTAGCACTGCCAGACTGCAGGTTAGATAATGGAAAATGAAGGCAAATCTTACATACTGTGTATTGATTCCTTTTTCATGTATTTCACGTTACTCATTTGCTCATTGAACTCACAAAGGAAGAAGCAACTCTTGATTTAGTCTTAAGCCATACACAAATTGTTAAGACCCAACTATCCAAAAAGGAGTTTGCAATTGTGACTATACTTTAGTGATATTTGGACAGGAAAAAAGGCTGCACGTGAAATAAAAAAATCAGTAAAAGCAATGTTTAATTCAAAGCAAAATAAATTATATCAAAATGAGAAAGCTAATTTCAAGGACATGAAAAGTAGTAGCCAAAAGAGTAAAATATGAACAAATCCCATGAAGACTAGTCAGGAATATATGAGAGGCTGAGAGCCGAAGGTCCAAAAGGATCAAAAAAGCTGGCATGATAAAGCAGAAAAGTAAATTTCATCATGCTGTTAAAATAAACAAAACAAAATGAAAAAAATTAAACAAATACTTCGAAAAGTCTAAGTTGTGTCCTAATGGGGGAAAGAGAACAGAGTATACCTTGACTACAGAAATATAAAACCACAAAAAAACAAGATGAAACAATTCTGAGACATAAAGGAATAGAATTTAATAACCCACCATTCTTCAAATATTCAAGAAATGGGAAACTTGCCTGATATTCAATGATAACCAATTATATAAAGAGAGCACTCAGGGAAGATAAAACCACAACAGAAAAGTTAAATTAATTCTCTCAGTCTGCACTGCCTGAAAGGCAGATAGGACAGTTCTCACACAAAGGTCATTCCATATGTAGGATAGAAACGAACCATTGTCTCAGAGTGTCAATAGAATGTATTTTAGAACAAATCCAAAATCATAAGGTGGATTTCAACATATTTCCAGTACCAGCTTATTTTCTATTGTGGCATGTTAGCACCAGTTAAAGGGGCCTTAGCAGAAAAATAAACAGTAAAGTAGAAAAAGCAATTTTATATTTCATGTATCAGTTTTCATTTTTAACTGAATTTATGGAGAGTAGAGAGGCATAGAGAGTAATCCAGTGAACAACAGACATGATATTTCTGCAGACTTTAGATATTTCTTCAAAAAGTTAATCAGTAAGAACAACAACAAAACAGTATTAAGGTACAAATACATAAATATGCAGTATCAGGGAAAAATTAACATAACTTTTCAGAAGAAAACCACATACCTCAGAAGCTAATTAGACTTCTTTTTTTGGAGCAGGTAACCCTATGAATAATACAATCACTATAGAGTACGTAGGATTTAAGAAAGCTTTTGATGAAGTCTCTTATTAAAGTCTCTGACAGAAATAGAGATAATATGGGGTACAAGAGAA
This sequence comes from Mystacornis crossleyi, assembly GCA_013400655.1. Taxonomy (NCBI): domain Eukaryota; kingdom Metazoa; phylum Chordata; class Aves; order Passeriformes; family Timaliidae; genus Mystacornis; species Mystacornis crossleyi. The sequence continues at coordinate 5,480 of VYZQ01011970.1, read as the reverse complement.
GGTCCTGGATTAATAATTGGCTAACAGATAGGAACCAAAGTGTAGGAAATAAACTTTGTGTTAATAACTTAAGGGTAACACACATGAGGATAACCCTGTGTGTAATGGCCTCTGAGGTAAGCCTTACCATTTAAGAACTAGGTTTTGTGGTAATTTTAAGGTATTTTCTGACAACATCCATTCAGTGCATGGTGGTAATTAAAAAAGTAGTGGACTACTGGAAGTTTATCAGAAAAGGACTGAGAGCAATACTGAAATTGTTACCTCACAAGGGAGTTTAACCATGGTGTACCCCCACTCTGAGCACTGAATATAGCTCTGCTTGCCCACATTTCATATTGGAATTAGAAGCACAGAATAATGATCCGGATTAACAAAAATGATGAACAGTTTTGTATGAACTGAAGGTAATGCAGTTATCAAATAACAGTTTTAAGTGAGTAACAGGAAACATTTGTTCACACAAGATACTCATTAATTTACAATATTGAGGGAGAACTTCTTCACTGTGAGTGTTACTGAGCACTGGAACAGGCTGACCGGAGAGATTGTAGAATCGCCTCCCCAGGAGATATTCAGAAGCCATCTGGACAAAATCCTGAGTAACATGCTTGAGTGGACCCTGCTTAAGCAGGGAGGTTGGATGAGATGATCTCCAGTGGTTTGTTCCAATCTTAATTAATTCTGTGATTCTGTGATACTTCAGAGACCAAAGTATAAACGATACAAAATGTGACTGGACAAACTCCTAAAGGAAACCTTTGTTGGTGGCTGGCAGACCTAGGACTTGGGAACTTGCTACAGACTGGAACTGTAGAGGTATGGTCTGTCCTGCTCTTGTTTCTTTTCATATCCAGCCTCTCTTTCAACAGCCAACTTTCTGCTGGAAAACCAGATTTAGAAATTGTTCTTGAGGATGTACATGAATAGTAATAATGGTGTTTGAGGAAACACTATTGAAAAATTAGACTGCAAACCTGGGCTGGTTACTCGCTGGAGGGCATTTGTACCTTGCACGCCTCTCTCCAACCATCTCTGGCGATAATCCTTAGCATTCCTTAGACACCCACGGGTGAAAGGACAGTTTCTTTAGGTGCGATCATGTCCAGTCAGTTCCTGGCCCTCCAGTTCAGACTGCAGGCACAGGTGTTAATTACTGCCATCTGTGACAGTGGCTTATGCAGCAAGCACACCTGCCACCCAGAAGATAAACTGAAATCCTTGTATTGCTTCACATGAGCACCACTTAGTAACAAGTTTGATCAGCATTTTCCTGGGCTGCATGTGGCAGGTGCAACGCTTTTGGGCTCTCACTACAGTTGCCAGCTCACTGATGTATCAGACCCCTAAAGAATCTTTCTCAATGGGTGACACTGTGTCTAGTTATATGATTTTATTCCATGTAGCTTTTTGTTTTCTGTCTGAGAAACCTCAGTGCAAGCACCTCCATGTTATGAACCACAGGTTCAAAGGTATATTTTAGAGGCATTTTCTCACCGCTTCTTGAGAAAGCTAAGTTCATATAACATTTTTAAAAGTCTTCGGTGAGACAAAAAACCTGCCGGAGTTAACAAGGACTGTAGGACATAAAAATATGACAGCAAGGACATAATGTAGGAAAAAATAAAAGTAAAGCACAAATGAACCCATTGTGCTGACTGATAAATCTGAACTCTAGCAGTATTGCTGAGAAGGCAGGCACAGGAGTTCGATGAACATTTTGAGCTGATTTAACTCATGCAGATGCCAGTTGTGTAGTTGAAAAGCTATGCTATTATTTTGAATTTAGGAGTAATGCAAAGCAATATATCTTCAAGAAGGAATTTCTCTTGATCTCTGCAGTGTTTTTCACCAGCCATAATTTTTTCAACTTTCATCTCTGTAAATGATTCTCCTGGCACCTTCTAATTAATACAATTAATGTATCCAATGTATGTATACTTGTTTTGAAACTAATTTCTATTTTTCTTGGGACATATGCCTCTCCCTTTTTTCCTGTCACAAAGCCTCTGAAGATGGTTAGTGAAGCAACTTAAACACAGAAAAAAATAGATTGAAATATGCATTTATGAACACAGATCCCAGCACAATTCATACCACTACATTAACTTAACCTTTAAGAGCATTTTTGTAATTGTTGGTGTCTGTAGAAATATTGGCACACTCTAAAATTTCAAACATTTGAACTGGAATTCCTTATCTCTGTTGCCTGACAATATTTTTATCAAAAAGTACTAATCATTGAGTGACACCATAGAATTAATAATAGCACATGGTTAGAAATACCTTCTGAGAAACTAAACACAAATTTATGAAAATTATTCCTTTGAGCTATTTGATCAATATAGCCCCACTTATCTTTAAAAAGAAGTATTATCTTCCAGCATATCTAAAGCTACTTAAGTAGGTTCTACTGAATGAATTTATTTCTTGTGAAATTTGCAATAAAGTGCAGGACTCGCTCCTTTCAACCCTCTTTCCAACATATATAACCATGTTTATGAGTTTCCTGTACGATGGATAGTGTGCAGCAGTCAGGTTATCAAAAATCCTTGTGAAGATAATATACTTACCATCTACTTTGATGTGAAAGTCTTTACAGTTGTGCCATCTGCTTCATCATAGTTCATTTTAAGCTTTATACTCAAGAAAAGGGAACAGCCTGGCAATACGAATCTAATAAAATTTAATCAAGTCCAGAAACATCTCACTGTTCTCTAAAATTAATTTCTAAACAGTCCAAATTTGGTGCAATTAACTTAATCATTCCATTTCCAAAGCTGCTTCTGTGAAGTCTGCATGTTAATCTGTTGGAATGGAAATTTCGTTTATAAAGGGGTATTTGTACAATAAAGCAAATTTGTACTATAAGCATGGTCCATAAACTGCAAACAGCATTCAAATGAATCTATGACGTATATTTAGATTTTGTTTTCACAGAAGCAAAAATATTACATACTTTTTATATGGCTAACATGTAGGCAGTGATTTAAATGAAAAGCCAGGTACAGGCACTAAGTATTTCTATTTGCTTATCCAGAAGTGGTCTGCTTAAAAGATGAGGTGATAAAAGGACTACTCACACCATCATCTCTCCTGCTCCATATGCAAGAGGAACAGCTGAAAGTGAGGGATTTGGTGGAGACTTCAAGCTGATCACTAGCCAGGGTGCAGGTGACTTGTGGGTTTTGGAAGTCAGTGTAACCTACAGCAATCTCATAACCATCCTGCGTTTTCTGGTGGCAACCCCATTAGTTTCTTTGCTTTCAGCATGAAAGCAGCACAGCAGTGGTGCTCGCTACCTCTTGCCTTGTTCCGCAGGCAGCCCGGGGGCTCTTCCCCAGGCTAGAAAGAAAGTGTCCCCTGTAATTCTTCACAATATTACCAATTAACCAGTGGCTCCCTGGTCTAAGTTGAGAATAATACCTGACTGAGGTTATCTTGCTAAAGACCAGAATATCTCACTTGGGAAGTTACCCATAGCAAATGTAGCTCTTTCTGCCCTTATCGCACTAAGGATTGTGCCCAACTTAAGACATGTGCTTTTTGATGCCTTTGATTTCCTTAGAAAGCTTTGGCTCAAAGTTAATCATCCACTTATGTGCATTTCAAGATAAGAATAACTTTCAATCCTAAAACCTGAGATGTAGACACACCAAGAACTCCAGAATTGAATTACCTTTGAAGAAAATTAAAAAATATAATAGCCTTGCAAATGCTTTCCAACCTCTATATGGTCATACATCCTTCCACTGAGAGATGCATGGATTTGTCACAGCATCTAATGACTGTTGCCCACACTGGAAAAAACTGACTCTCATGATAGGCATCTATGCTCACCTGAGATACATAATAAAATAACCAAACACAGTAACTCCTTTCTTTCTTCTGTAATGTGGAGTTTTGTGTGTCAGATTTTATCTAAAAGGAGCACCATGCTATGCAGACCTTTGAAAACAGATTTTATTCACTAACTGAGAAGTTTTTACCCAGATGCAATGTTTATACGTCCTAATAAACCACTGTGTAAAAAACCCCAACAGGTCTGGCACATCTCCATGCAGCTTCGTGTACCAGAGTGTAGAGACCAGAGTGTAGTTACAAGTCATCATCGCTAATTAATTGTCATATTGACACATGAAGAATAAACTTACATGTCAAATTCAAACTACTTAAAGACATCATCCTATATGGATGACTTTTTAATGGTCATTCTTATGGCATGTGTAGGCTTCATGTTAAGAAACTTGGGCAACAAATTGTGTGGTATTCATTTGTGATTATCATTAAAGCTGTAATTGCGTACTGGTATTGGTACTGCGTATTGGTTTGAGCATTCAGCCAACTTCAGTTAAGCTGCAGGAGGAGAGGAAAGGTAAGCAGAGGAGTTGGATGGTTCAGGCTGGGAAAGGGCTCATCTTTCTGGGCAGCTTCAGTGACCCTGCCCCGGGTCAGTGAGGACTGAGGAGCGTGGCTCGCTGACACAGGTGGTCAGACAGCTCTGTGCTCTCACTGCATCCCCTTGAGGCTGGGAGCCTGCAAGAACTGAGCATTGTCTATCCCCATGAGAACCAGAGGTCAGGGCGGAACTAAGCAGCTTTTCTGCTCTGGAGAGGGAGCCAAACTGTATCTGGAGCATCTGGAAGGGGAAGGAAAAACCTTCTTCACAGTGAAAACCTGCGCATTTCCTAGAGAGATGCCCCTTCCTCACAGCCCCTGCTGAAGAGATTCTCCAACCAGTGATACCCTAGAATTCTACCCAGCACATTTTGCAGCCCACCATAAAGAAAGTGTAGAGGTCTATGAGTAACTGTGGAGGAGGAATGTTTCTGACTACACTTTATCCTTGTATTTCCAAACATAGCATAGATGGGACAGCTCTGCTCACACAGACTATTAGTCAGAGTGGCTTTGTGTTGTCTGCAAAAAATTATTTCACCTTTAACAATACAGTGAATGCATGGGATTTGAAACAACAGAAATGCAACCATTTACACCTATTTTCATTAATACTAATTTCAGTTCAAATAGAAGGGGAAAAAGATCTTTGGAATCTACCAAACAGCAGTTGGGTGGGGGTCAATAACTTGTCTTTCTGGAAAGAAATGCAAAAGTTGAAGCTTGTTACATATTTTCAGTGACACTTTTGGCTTGCATTTAACAATAAGGGAACGGCAGACAGAGATTAATAATAAAAAAGTAAATCTGAATCTCAAGCTGCATGATCTTCAAAATCCTTGTGACCTTTCCTAAGAGAACAGTGCTGCCTTGTGGGCTACCCCTATTTTCAGAGGTATCACTTCAAAGTCTAAAAATATCTTGCAACAATAATTTTTCATCGGTCAGTAGCATTCATAAAAATAGGCATCTAATTAAAATTTCTCACAAGCAGCAACTGAAGTTGCTACTTTTAATGATCTTTTTTTTTAAATGAACCTTCAGAAGGTGTCCTTTCCAAAAGAGGTAAGGCCCACTAATGT
>VYZQ01011967.1:16351-39446 GCA_013400655.1 Mystacornis crossleyi | reverse complement strand
CAAAAAAAACACCCAAACAAACATGATATCTTACCATGCACTTCAGAGGCATTTACAACCTTAAAAGAAATGATGACACTATTTTCTGTTTTAAATGCACTTGTATGATTGCAATTCAGCATACCTTGGTGTTATCCCACAGTTTCTTAGGTTTTCTACTAAGAATTAAATACAGGATCACCCAAGGCCTTTACAGCATCACCCAAAGGGTAAATGTGTTGACATGTGTGACACACAGCCCCCAAAGCTGTGCAATGGCAGTGCTCTCCCCACTGCCAGCAACCAGCACAAAATAATACCTCAGTAAACAGAAAACTCTGACATTTAGTGCCAAAGAAATACAATTTGGATCTCTTTTGTCTTTGTGAACCATGCTGACTCAAATCTCATTGAACAACTGGGTGTATGTGGCAATAGCCTGTAATGGTTTTGACTCTTACATGAATGGATACAAAGGAATTCTCAGAAAATTTCCTTAGGGTGAAGTATCTGCCAGGCACCATCAAAGTGGATAAAATTATGAGAATTATAATAAAAATATTTTCCTGATTGAACAATTAGATCAACATGATGATCAAGTTTTTCATGATCATCAATAATGCAAAGTAATCAGCGTGATGTTTTGTTTTACCACCTGGTAATTTTAAAAAGATCCCATTTATCATGGAAGTGACCAGTAGAAACAAAAGAAATTAAACCTTTAGAATTTTAGAGAATTTTAACTGCATCACATTTAAAAAAATTATTCAAAGGCCTCAGAATTGAATGGAAAATATTATTCTCCTGTAGTGTTTTTGAGAAACCCACCAAGTCCGGGCGTTACAATGAAAAGGTCATTGGAAAATTCTTTTGAAAGGATTTATGTTGTCTGATAAAGTATAAAATTCTTCTCTAAATTAATGTATTTCTGTTATGAAACCCTAAAGATTCAGAAAAAGACAACTGTTTTGGTTGTCTCCAACAGCTTTCTGTGTTCTTTACTACAGGGGATCCCATTTATTTTTCCGCTTAAGTCGATACGAAGTCAGAAACCCAAATGCTTCACTGGGTATAAATGACGGTGGCTGTCAGAATGGGCTCTATCACCACTGCAAGTAAGAGTAAATCAGAGCAGTCCCCAGGATGTCATAATTAATGCTGGTGACATTTACCTTAGGTGGTTGGGGATTATCATATACCAAAAAGTCACATTTTCCCCCAGTTTACATCATGTTAATCATGGTTTAGCTGAACATAAAGATCCAGCTTCATGTTCAGTTGCATGTCATATCAGCTACCAAACATAAACTCAAAATCAGTTGCCATGGCTTCAAGCACTGCCTGGTTCATCTGTGTTCAAAATACTCAGATTCAAGGAAAGAGTTTTTCTAGAAATCAATTACATCTTATTTATAAAACAGTCAGCAATGTGGAAAGTCAGATTTAAAATTATTTCAAACTTCTTGGCAATAAATACAAGCTTAAGTCCAGCAAATCATTAGTTTATCTTCAAATTTAATAACTATATCCAACACTGTGTAAGTGGCTTAAGGGCATTAGGGTTCTTAGTGTCTGTAAACTAGATTGTTGGGACTTGTTTTTAAATATTTATAAGTCTACTATTAAGAACAAATCATTTTCTCCATCTATTTCACTAACAGAAATTATTTATAAGTATATCATTAATTATTTATATTTTCCTGGTATTATATTTACATTAATAATTAAATGCATCTAATTATTAAATCGTATAAATAAGATTTCGTTTCATTGATGAGTTGAAGTGCAAACAGCAGTTCCATCACTGACTGTAAACATTTGAAACGAGATACTCTTCAGTACCAAGCCCTCATACTTGCTAGAAGTCAGGACAGCAACTTGCTGATGTAACTTCTCCCTTAGTGTCTGTGGTACATCATTACTGCACCCGTATCAGGTTTTGGGTTCTCCCAGCCAGAATGAGTTTTGTCCACCTCTCACAGTTATTACAGGTAGCCAGTGTCCCTACACTGACCACCAGTTCCCTCTGTGCTGCCTAATGACAATCACCCTTTATAGGGTAGGTAAGATCTCATTCACACTCCAGGGACCTCAGCCATCTCCTCATTAAAATTTGCAGCGTTCCACAGCTCACTGAAATATGTAACTCTGCACCTAAGTCCCAGGAGTTATAACCCATCCCAAGGGACACTGATTTCTGCAGTGCCCAAAATGTCCATTTCTGCCAGTCCCAGCAGGATTGGCAGCAGCATTTCCAAGCCACAGAAGGGTGAGGTTTGTGCTCCCTGCCACAAACGATGGCACATTAAACAAGTGGCCCATTCCTCACTCATTTTTGTCTTGTAAAAAATATAATTATATGATGAGTAAAATGTAACCTGTTTCAGCCCCTGATTATGACAAAGTTAGTCTAGGTTCCAAAGCCTATCATCAGTCTATATGAAGTCTTCTGGTGATTACAGTTCTTCAGCATAAACCTTTAGCTGACACAGTCCCACTGCTATTTCTGGTCTTTCCATTATCAGGGATTATTCATTTCTAGTGATAATGCGCAGTAGCCCATATGTGCAACTTTTGTTGCAGACATACACAAAATCTTTGCATCTTTTGAATATGTGGAATGGCTATTTTCTGGCATTATTTGCTGGCACTGGAAGCAAATCAGCCTTTTGAACTTGGCACCTGAAGAACTCAGGTCTGGAGCAATGAAATCTGGTTTTAAAGATTTTTCATCTTTTACATATTCGGATGGAATCAAAGTTAGTGTATACATAGTTCTTCTGGAAGCACTTATAAGAGCTCTTTTCAACTTCTCTTTCTCTTTATGAAGTGCCCTTGGGTATAGCCTAATTAATCATAGGCTAAAACTTCCTAGTAAATTACAAATAGTATAGATTTTCCAAATGGTATTTTCTGTTGTTCATAGCAAGTAGGCATCTGTTATAAATAGATGCCCATAGTTGAAGGCAGACATAAAATGTTCATAAATGTTTATTATAGCACTCCATGTTTTCAGTGCCAGCTTGATATTTTCTCATCAGGTCTTTATTTCTTAATGTAATCCTGAAATCTTCAGTTGCCTGCTTTCATCATGGTTTCTTTATTCTTTTAACCTATTTCCAGCCGTGCTAGTTTATTGCAAAATAAAAATAAAAATAATGTCAATGGTTTCCCACACAAATAGACCCAAGGGAACACTTTAGGACAATTTGAACTACAATGAGAAAGAGCTGAGTTGATGCTAATTTATATGAACTTTTAATTTGAGGATAATACTAGAAGTGAATCATAGTCTTCAAGGTGAAGAAGTACATTAGCTTCCTAATTAAGCTGTCTTTACCTCACCAGTTAAAGTGACATTAATTAGTTGAGATGCCTATTTATCATTGTTTCCAATGCTATACAATCTGAATATTTATTTTCAAGAGATGATGCACTGGCAGAGTGTTCAAACAATGAAGAACATGCCATTGGGATAAGAAGAAATCTAAGAAACCTTTTCTATGTGTCTTATATTAGCATAGATTTTAAAAGCCATCCAGAACTCTATATAAATAAGCAGGCAGCAAGTCTTTCCAGTTTTCTGTAGCAACGCATCTGCAGCGACCCTTGCTAAGCTCATTTATAACTAACTCAGGTGCATCTGCATGAGCTGTAAGTGCCACATGAATTTGAAATATATACCTGAGCATTTGTATAGCCAAACTCCGTGAGGCAGTGTCATATTAATCTATATGCTTACCTGTTGATTATGGGCTTACTAGGTGTAAAAAAAAGTATTAGGTTTTGGACTTTGTAGAATAAAGTTATAGAATCACAGAATGGTTTGGGCTGGAAGGGACCTTAACAGTCACTTAATTCCAGCCCCTGCCATGGCCAGGGCCACCTTCACGTAGACCAGGTTTCTCCAAGCCCCGTCCAGCCTGTCCTTGGACACTTCCAGGGATGGGGCAGCCACAGCCTCTCTGGGCAGCCTGTGCCAGGGCCTTTCCACCCTCACAGGGAAGAACGTTTACCTAATATCTAAACTAACCCTACTCTCAGTTTGAAGCCCTTCCCCCTTGTCCACTACATGCCCCTGTAACAAGTAATTCTCCATCTTTCTTGGAAGTCCTTTGCTTTAGGCATGTAATTGTTCCATGTCCCTTTACATTCATTCCTGTCATGCTTCACTGTCAGTGTTTGCATCTGTCAAATGCTAAAGCCACAAACATGTGTATAAAATATTTTAAAGCTGGGTACAATGGCAGAAATAGCAGCAACAGATTGGAAACTGCGCTCTCTTGTCAATAGAGATTTTGTGTCTCTGAACTCTCATCCAATTTTCAAGTAATTTAAATTTAATGCTCTTTAGCATGATTAGGCAGGAATCTTAATCATAAGGCTGATTGACCTATATGTCTGAAAGGCTGAAAAATGCCACCTTACACAAATTTCTTCTGATTACAATTCATGGCGGAATCAGTTATTTGGAAATGGAGTTCTGCAGACTCTGGACACAAGGGTTTCAACAAGTGGTTTTAAAAGTTCATTGAAGCACTAGAGGGACCTTATGTCATCTCAAAGAAGTGTGCAGTACTGCCAAGCTTTACTTAGCCGTCAGAACACTTGCAGGGTTTCTAAGCTTTTTTTATAACCAAGGTGGGGGAGGTGGGGGGGCCCTCGGGTTTTTGGTGGATTTTTGTTTGGTTGGTTTTTTGTTCTGGTTTTTGGGTTTTGTGGTTTTTTAGGGAAATTGATGGAGTACATTTCAAACTGAAAATGTCCTGACGGTGGCATTGGATCCTGATCAAGTCTATATTTGAGGATAATGAGATAAGATAAAATTAATTTTTAGTAGGATAGTAGAGGTAAAATATTGTGTATTTATCAATAATAAACATATATGTGAAAACAGAAAAATATTTCTAAATTCTAGCCAAAAGGGAAGTACTGAAACATTTCCAGACAGTGTGGAGTGTGAAGTGTGATATAATAAAACTATGAAATTAATGAATTAAAAAATTAAAACATGTGACTTTTTCCTTTGTGTGTTCCATGGGCAGGTATCCTCAAGACGGGGATCTTGAGACTCTCAGGTGTCATTTGTTGATTGTTGCAGGTACTGAATTGATACTGACATTAATTAAATCTGTGCTTGAAGGGTTCAACTGGAGACTTAACATGGCCAGAAAGAGATGCTGAAGGGATGCACTAACATGCCTAGAGATACTAAGAAATCTCATAAGTGATTAATTCATAGACCTTTCTTTGCTCAGGATTAAACTGGTCACTAGAATTTTTTTCCAAAAGAAAATTTTCCCCATGTCAAATTGGATTTGGGATGGGTAAGAAATAAAGTTTGCCTTTTTCTGTAGCTGGGGAGCAATTACATGGATAACCTGCATGTTTTTCCCTTAACAAGTTCTCATCTGTTGTAAGGACAAGGAAATCTATTACTGTCTTTAAGAGCACTTTTTCTACATTTGTGCCATAGGATCACAAGCCTGTTGTAGAACACTGCATGTGCTGTGCCATGTGATATATGGGATGAGGGCTGGCGGCTCATTCTTGTCAAATCATCTTTTCCTGGATGGCTAAACTCTCAGTCTGGTGGACCCCTTTCCATCCACGTGTTTCTGTGCTCCAGTATCCATGTCTGTAAGAAAGCCCCAAGTGCAGATTCTCCATAGTTTTTAGATTCAGAGATCCACTATTAATATAAGTATTATGAGGAATGTGCTCCTGATATTCCTGTATGCAGATATCCTGACTTTGTGGGGTTTCTTTTCTTTTATATTGATATCCACTTCCAGAGGGGAAAAAAATTGGCTTTTTCCATATTTTTTTGATTCCTACTAAACATTAAGCAAATATAGTCATATAAATATTTTTTTTAATGTCAAGAGTCCTGTGAGTGGTAATAGCTGGTTTAGATCCCATTCTTTTATATACTAAGTTATAGTTGTTTCTCTCACAAACATTATTTTACATTTATCAATAGTCATTTTCCTGTGCCATTGTATCACTGAGGCAAAATATCATTAAATATTCTGTAAGTCTACTCACCTTTCTTTTTTACTACGAATAATTAATTTGTATCATTAGAAAACTTCAGCCCTTCCCCAGGTTGTCTATCAACACACTGAACAGCACAGTCTCCAGCATAGTTCTCTGAAGAGTTTGCCTGTAAAAGCTGGCTATTTATTACCAAAATAATGCCTTCTTTTATCTGCTTATGAATTAATGCAATGGCTTTATTTTATATACCAGAAAATCTTAGAATGTTAAAGGGTTGGAATGGACCTTTAAGATCATCTAGTCCCAAGCCCTCGTGCCATGGGCAGGGACATCTCCCACTAGACCAGGCTGGTCCAAGCCCTGCCCAGCCTGGCCTCGAACCCTGACAGGGTTTGGGCACGTAATTTTACATATTAAAACATGGGTTTTGCGTAGAAAGATTAACAGGTGAATAATGGACTTCCTTCATCCAATGACAACAATGAATAAAAATTTGCAATGCATGAGCGAACAAGAAACTTTGAATTTTAAGGTGAAAAGACAATCTTTTAGTTCATTTTTACCTTTAGTAGCCTCGAACAGTCCCTGGGAGGGAGCCATAGCAGAGTAGCACATGAGCACTGGAGGGTTACAGGGCACAGAGGATGTTCTCATCCACAGGCATGGCTCTGAGCAGTTCTCTGAATCCCTTCTGTATACCTGAAGGCTCATAGGACATTCCCAGTGGAAAAAATAGTAAAAAAATCATCAAGCTGTTTGGCATACTCTGTGCTTTTTCTGTGAGCTGATAAGATGCTCCTTGGCTCCAGGAGACTTTCGAAATATCGTAAGCCCAGTCTCACTGAGGTTCAGAGTGCTTGGCCCCAGAGACATGAGCTCCACTTTGTCATTTTCATTCCAGGCTTGCACCTGGAGGACAATCTCTCAAAACCATGCAATCTATAAGGTTAATCTAGTTGTATCTGTATGAATATTTCACATGATAAAGCACCTGTGATTTCCTTGTAATCCCAAAGTTACCCAGCTCGAAACAATTGAAATCAGTCTTTAAAATTAAAAGCAGATATGACACAAGATCACATAAAATGACCCAGTCATTTTAGGAGTCAGTGTGTTTCCCACTGACAGTTTCAGTGTTTATGAGCTCAGGTGAAAGGAGGAAGCACAGGACTTTCAGTGTCCCAAAACAGCTCCTGGTGTCCCCCTCACCCTGCTCCCAGGCAGGGGAGCCCAGTCGCTGCTCTCACCAGAAACCCAAAGTCTGTGGCTGCTCAGGGAGCAGCCAGGAGCCGCTGCTCCACACAGCTTCTGGTGTGACAGGTTTCACTGGGTCCGTGTTTAGTGCCTGTGTGCCAACAGCATCTCCTGCCTCCCCGCTTTCACAGATTTATAGTAAAAGGATTCACCTAATACCCCATCTGCTGCCCCTGCCTCCTCCCTCCATCTCCATCCAAAAGACCATTCTGAGCCTGGCCTGCCTTAGCATAAAAATACATCTATTTTTCATGTTGTATTAGGGGCCTTCATCACAGACAATATTCCAGCTGTATTCCCTGCCCAGTGGTCAGACAGGGGTCAGACATGAAGCTCACTCTTGGCTGAGAAGGCAGGGGCCAGCAGGCACATGCAGACAAATGCAACATGAAACAGTAAAACAAGTCACCCACATCATAAACAGTGATTGTAGTTTTTTTAATGAGACCTACTAAAACCTGCAAACCAACTGATTCTTAGGTCTGTGCCTTGTTCCCCCTTATTTACTAACACAGGTGTTCCAGCATGTGTGGGAGCCAAAAACCTGGTTTTTTTCTGTTGACAACTGCAACATGCATCTTGCCAAGATTTTTACTACATCAAAAATATATTTTAAAAATTGGGACTGTACAATTCAACTTCTAATCTGTTAGTTTATGTTTGCATAGACTTTCTTTACTACTGCAAGGAAAAAGATTTACTTCACTGGAGGACTGAAAACTGTGTTTCTGTGAAATCCAACTGCATGTAAATGAGAAAACAGCTCCTCAGGAACTGCATCCTCTCATGTGGTTAAGCAGGTGTGGAAGTTTTCCAAAAATGTTTTAGAGGCAGTGCTGTAAATTCAGAATAGAAACGGAAAATAATTTCCATTTCATTTTCATGGGGGAAAAGAAAAAAAAGTTTTCTTTGACTATTTCTAATATTATCAAAAATTTTCAATACTTTCTCCATTTAGGAGAAAATGCAGTCAGGTACAGGCTACAAAGAGTTGGTTATTTTGCCATGAAGAGCACAGGGGAGCCCTGGCTGTGTCAGACCCACAGGTTAAAGTGAAGGCAGTGACAACAGTGAAAATTGTCTGTTTGGGCAGAGGCTCAACAAGGACCCCAGCCAGCCCCTCTCAGGTGTAAGATAACACTGACAAGAGAGGAGTGACTGCAGCTTTTGTCTGCAGAATCACTTATTGTGCTGCACCAGGGCTCAATCTTGTGCTGCTTAATCTCCTCCTGAAGAGCCTGCACCTGGCCCTACAGCCTGTTCCTCTAACAATGGCAGGGGGACAAGGCCTGCCAAACAGTTTAGTAACTCGTGGTGTAAAATGAGTTATCCCCTTTTCTGTGGCTTTACAACCAAAAACTCTTTAGTCAAAAGGTACTGGCATTGAGCACTTATAATCTTCTGTCACCACGTTTGACCTGAGTTTCCCAGTTTGAAATCAGTTTCCTGGAGAACAGCTACTTTTTTAGATGAAACAGATTTAAAACAATAAATACCAGTGCATAAATTGCCTTATCTACATCTGACATTCCTGTCACTTCTCTACGTAGACATGATTTAACCTTGCCATCATCTGTTCTCTTGAGGAGGAAATTACAGTCCATTCCTCCTTTGATCTGTCAGCTTGGAGCAGCTGGCAACTTGTCAGCACCCCTTCTGCAGATGGACATTTTACTGCTGAGAGGCAATACCCCAGCAATCTGTACGTACTCAGCCTTGACAAAATGACTTCATAATCAGTAGCCAAGGAGTTACTTTTCCCAGGGCTGTTCTGTCTGAGCATTTTTGCAGATTCATAGTTCACCTGCCTTCTCTTAACGCAGGATCTCTTAAGCAAACCTCCCTATTATAAAGTAGCTGTAAGTGGTGGACAGGCTGCAAACAAAGATCAGGAAAATCAAGGTGACATCCTGTCCTATGTTGTTAGGGAAGTGGGAGTCTTAATAAAACAAGAATGTAGTTGCTGTATGCAAATCTTGATAAAATTTGTGATTTAAAATCACAACATTTTTTTAAATGCGAGTTTCCAAGTCTCATTAACTTTGAAAAAGAGAATTCATATTCTATTTAACTAGACTTCACATTGAGCCACTTTTCATTTACAGTATATTCCTAAAGGTAGAAGCAGCAGGGAGATGAAATTACTTCATTCACTGGAATTACAGCTTCTTTTATATAAAATTTTAATCATTTTATATATGACAACCTTATGCTTAATGTTGCTAGAATACTCCTCATAAAACATTATTTTGTGAGTGCATAGACTCCCCTACTGAGCACATAACAGCTTTCAGTGGATGTGCTAATCCAGTTTGAATATATGTAGTATTTAATCTTCATTAAGATGCTGAAGTCTATACAGTGTTAATTATTCATTTTGCATGTTCCTTGCACTTTATTGTAATCCGTAATTTCCTTAATGAAAATGTAGTTTTTAATTATAACTGTAAAATTTGGATGAAACCTGCCTGGTAAGAATAAGCAGAATTTATTTTTAGTTTTTCTAAGATTTTAGTATAGGATGAGAAGGGGAAATTCATGGAACTGGGGACAAAAGGGTGTTGAATGAACAACATTCAACCAAGACTTCAACCAAGCAACACTGCCCCATCCCTCAGCACAACCCATGGGGGCTGCAAGGATCAGCAAGGACCCTTCTACTGACATTTGCTACATGAGGAATCTCAGAGCCTGAGAGCAAAGGGTGAATTTTAATCCAGCATTCTTGCCTCCTTTTCATCAGCACCAGAATGTGGTAAGATTCTGCAGGCAGTGTTGTGCATATTTCTTTGAAAAGATTTCCAACAGGATAAGACTGCCACACTATACACAAAAAAATTACTAAGTAGAATCAAAAGAAGCCATTACAGTTTCAGCAACCTTAAACAAAATGTATTAAAACAGATGAAAAAATTTAGCAGAGAAATAGAAGAAAATGGGTACTGAGGGTCACTTTGAACAGAGATTAGGAGCAGAAAGCATGTCTTTTTTTTAATATGGCAGGAAGCAACTTACAGTAACAATTTTAAACTGCTGCTGATTTTGATACAGAATAGTTTTTAAACTACAGCTAAGTGCCAAGTTACAAATGTTTGACGTGCTGAAATGACAGATAATGCATTTAATTGACTATTTATATGACACAGCAGAATAGTATATTCTATCTTCTGTGGGGTTTGTTTCATTTTGAATAAATGTATTTGGCAAAGTACTCAGAAATGACCAGAGGGAACACAGTATCAGAGATGTGTACATTGGTAGGCAAATCACAGATATGTTCTCTCTTTTCCTTTTCATTCTTTCTGGAGTTCTGGAGAAATAAACTTAGAAATACTTACTTAGGGTTCATATTAGCACCCAGGGAAGAGTAAAACATACATGGTCTCATAAAGGAAACCTCTGTGCCTTGGCAAGTGTGTTGTTGTAATCCTTTGCCATGCCAGAGTTAAACAAACTTTTGATGAAAGCTACTTGTGAAACCACCAGGGAGGAAATCACATCTTTTTAGCCTGAAAGATATAGTGGCAAATAGGAACTGCCACACGAGATTTGATATGAGCTCCAACTGCAGCCCCTCATGTCTCTGGAATGTCATAGCTCAGTAGCTACACACCTTTGGTCAAATGCTCTGTGGCAGATCCCAGATGACTCAAGGAATATATCTTTTCTCATTAATTATGTAGGCATGAAATGACCTTTAGAATAATAAAAATTCTAATTGGAAAAAAAAAATTCTATGACTTGGGATGTATTTTCCCCACCTAGAATTTGACACTTCAGCTGTAGCTTTCAGATAGAGCTACTCATGATCCAAATCCCTAAATGGGCAAAATAACCTTGTTTATGAAGTTGCCTTTTCTCCCCTGCTCACTTGGGACTTGCTGAGCCATCCAACCCTTGGTCACTTATTGCCAGTCTGCAAGGGTGAGCTGTGTATAAAAGGCAGCAAGAGAGGCTTAGCAGAGACAGGAGTGTGGGAAATAGGCAAGCGGATTTGTCATTTTCCTGAGTGGCAATTATAAGCATCAGCCTGCCATACTGCCCCTTTTGTTGGGATTCATTTTTCCATGAGGTCTCTGCTGCATTGATCTAAAATTGGCTGGAGCCTTATCACCTCCATGATGTTTTATCAGTGGGAGATCATTACCCGAGGTTCTTTAACCTCAGTGTTAAGACACATGTGTGGTGTCTCCACCCCCCATAGCCATTTTACACTGCAGTTTTACACACTGTGTAAACTGTGTAAAGGTGGTGCCTCACGAGATTTTACACGGCCAGGTGTAATATCTTGCAGAGATGATATATTAGTTCTTTGCTCAGTTGTGTCTTGTTTATTTTAAAGCATTTCCGTAAGAGGAAAGAAAGGTAACCTGTATTAACAGGATGTATGGCAGATGTGGCTGGAATATGTAATTTTAAAATCTCTTTTCATAGTGGTATTAATGGTTAATATTCTTCATTTTGGAGGTCTTTGAAAAAATATCATCATTCCTTTGGTGCTGCAGACTTTCATAAAGCTGTTGTGACATTTAAGAAATTAGCTGTGAATAAATCAAGGATCCTCTGTGGAAGTGCAGAGCAATTGAGACTGTAGTTGTCATAAGCAAATAGCAATCACTGATATTATTGCTTGGACTAGCTGATTTCATGGAGAGATTTATGGCTTAAATGTTATATCTGAAGTATTCTGAGCATTGAGTGCTTTTTAAAGTTAATATAAGAGCTCAGAATGAGAGTTTTAATATATTTCACTTTTTCTGTGTTCTAGAACTTTTTTTGTCTTAAGTGAGTTTTCAGTCCAAGTACAAAATCACTCAAAGGAAATCTATTGTAGCAGAGGAATTCTCTCTCCAGTTTGAAACCACTGGTATTTAGAGAGAGAGGAGTAATGCTTGTTATAGTCCAATTTACTGACAAGGAGGTACAACCTAGACAAAAGGGTGTTTTTCACTAATTTTCCTCTTAATGAAAGTTTTGAAATCTTTTTATATGTCTTCCTTAGAACATAGTACTACTATGCTACAATTCCGCCATCTGCTTAAGAGACAAATTTAAAACGCATTTTAAAAGTTTCTTTAACTAAATGATTTTATTTCTTCTTTAAAATTTGTCATTTGTGTATACCCTTTTCAAAGACATCTCCAATTTGCTTTTAAATAGAAATTATTTTTCTCCTGGCTGTCTAGCACAGCCTCACTGCACTGACCTGATTAGGGTTCACTGAAAAATTACAGTGTCCTATATGAGAAACAACTAAGTCCCAAATCCCCCCAAAGGATTTATTTTTACATCATATTCAAGTGATCTATCATCTGAGACTAGCAGTAGCTAAGCTGCTATTGTTTTACTTAGAGTCACACTTGATAACCATATTTTAGTCTTTAAAAAGCTATAAAATAAAGCTGAAATGTTTAAAACACAGTGGTAATAAACAAAATATGAGATCTACAGAAACTGAGGGGATTTATGCCAAAAAGTTTCATGATCCTCCAGGAAGAAGTATTTCCTTAATTAAAATTTTTAAAGCATTTAAAAATATTTCTTTAGTGACAAATACATATCTTTGCCCTGCTAAAAAATTAACTGTGTAAAAACTATACTGAAATTATGTTGAGAGAAACAACTGAAAGCAAAGATTGCATGATAAAGCTTCTGCAGTCTGTGCTGTTTTGTTTCAACAAGTACGTTTTACTTCTATAAAGTCCATTGGTTTAAAAATACACAAAATATTTGAGAAAGAATTGTGATGTATTTCAATTGCTTTTTGTTAACTTTCATCTTTCTACTTGTATTTAATCTTTAATGCCGAATGATTGATTGACACTGAGATTCTACATTAAAATCCTGCATTCCTCGGAGGTATTGGTTCAGTTGTAATTTGGAGCTGTCCCAGGAGAGGCAGTTCAATATTACTATCTACTGGAACCCTGAAATAACCTGATAATGTCTGCTTTGTGGCGTGGTGTGTGCAGTGCAGCATCATGCTGCTACCCAGATACCTGAGGTTTTTCTGTATGGATTTGAAATCCACCCTGTCTGAGAAAAGATGCAATGCAGAAGTGACGTGCTCATTATCTTAGAAGAGCAGTGCTGCAGAGGGGTGTGGGCAACAGACTGGCCAAGAAAGAATAGAAACAGCAAGGTTGAAAGGAAAATGGCTCCCTGATTTTTCAGAAATAAATTATAAAGATGATTCAGAAAGAAAAGGAATTGAAACACCCCATCACTGCTCATGATGATAAGAGAGTCTTGCAAATAGGCCAGGAGAAACACAGTGGCTATCATCACAAACTACGTAAAAATGCCAGCTGTGTTCAACACTCCAGACTACTGTCCAGGACGTGGGACAAAAGCAGGTGGAGATTTGCTTAAAAGCCTTTTTAATAGGGAGGTTTGACTTTGCATTAAAGACTTTGGTAACTGAAGGGAATGATGAAATAATTCATGCTCTTTTTAGCAACATAAATAATTTGTAGATGGCTCACTTTAAAATAGGTTCAACATTAAAATAACCTATATCCTCACAGTCACATGCTGCATATGTCTCCTATACCCCATTTGGAGACATGTATATAACTATGTGTATAATTTGAAGTTAGGTGTCCCTGAAGTGTAGTCACCCAAATGTACACCGAAATTGGGAATATCAGATCCCAGATCTTGGTCAGACCAGTGCATCACACACTCATACAAGGGCCAGCTCAGAACAGGCCAAAGTATTTTGCTTATCCAGGTCTAAATGGAAAGTACAGGATATTTAATGTGAAGGGCTCAATATTCAGGCCAGCAGTTGTGTTGGAGGGTTTCCTCAGAGCAGTTTGGTTCCGTGAGCAGAACACCTGCCAGCACCACCTCAGGTGCCTTCCCAGCACACTTTGTCTGCTTTAGTTCCCACACATTCTTCATTTTCTCTGCAGCACAAACCAGAGCATGAAAACAGGGATAGTTGGGCACAGACCTCAAAAGCAACCAAGTCAAACAAAATTCTGACATCAGCAATCACCAAATTAAATTGCCTTTGGTTGACCACACATGAGGATGCTGGAAAGGTTCAAAATGAGCTTTGAACTCTGGAGTTTGTCCTGTGCTCAAAATACAAGACCTTCTTCCTTGTTAACTAGGAGTTACAGAATCAAAATTTGGCAGAAATTTTACTGGCATAAAAAGGAAATGGTTTCAGGGGAACACACATCCAGAATGGGTGCTGTAAACCTAAGAAGCACTATTTAAACATGACATGAGAATGTCTCTTAAAACATTTCTCGTATGAAAGGAATCCACAATACAGATAATCCAGTGGACTCTTATTCCCAAATGAAGGACAGATACATTGACAGTTGAAAAGGGACAAATCGCCCTTTGGCTTTGTTTGTAGCTAGAAATAACTTGAGTTACTAGAAGGCAATTCCTACTGCCAGTTCCACACTCCCAGAACTGTGGAACTCCACTGATGGGAGAGAATGCGGCTGTTGCACCTCTGTTCTCAGCCAATTTTGCGAACTAATTTTTCCCAGAAAAGAGAGTAGAAATATTTGAAAATAAACTGGGAGCCAGTTTTGTTTTCAATTTTTTTTTTTTTGTCAGGTATGAGTATTTTTTGTAAACAATTTAAAGAGTTCTTGCACCAGCTTGTGCTCAGCAGATACTTGCTTTCAACAATGACTTGAACTTTAATAAGCTCATACCCATACTTTGTGCTGTGTTGCTCCCAGAAATGAAAGTTTAGGATTAAAATAGGAAAGCAAATCACAGGATTTTAACTGCCATCCAGAAACAAATTTAAAGTTTTGTTAGAATGGTTTCTGTGCTACTTTTTTATTACAAAGAAAATAATGGTTTGCTTTCATTTCCTCAACACTGTTCTTTCATTCAAGAACTTCCTTAATTTACTTCTTTTTTCTGTTCTTTTTGTGTGTTTTATTTGTGGAGCAGGATATGGGGTTCATAAGGAATGTGCAAACTGGAAGACCGCTCCTACACTGCATATTCTCTGAACATCTACCTGGATTACGAAACACTGCCAGCTGTGCCCAGTGCAAGTTACAGCCACATGCTCACCATGCTTCGGCATAGCTGGCAAAGTTGTTTTGTTAGCATTAATAAAACCACTTAGATATAGCATCCTGTTGAAAATAGCTGTCACTGCCCAGTTTTGAAGCACAGGCAAAACCAGAAGCAGAAGGGCCACACTGACACCTGATTAAGCAGAGGTAAATTCGTAGACTTCTACTTTGCAGTTTTTACCCACTGAAATGAAGGTCTGAATAAGTACTTGCATATTCTTTGTAAGTATTCCTGGTAGTCAAGTGACTAAAACCAGGAAACTTTGGCTGACATTGTCCTGGAAATTGGTTTGGATTCTTTTTAGTGAGTTTGAATAACTTCTTTACCATAATTAATCTTTAAGATCCTACTGATAGTGATAGATTATGCATGTACCTGAAAGTAGAAAATGTAGCAAAAAAATAAACAACAATTTAAAAATATTCGTGTCATTTTCTTGGGTTTGTTGGTTTTCTTGGGTTTTTGTTTTGTTTTGTTTTTAACAAGTATTTGGTTTGAATTAACATTTGAAACCATATTTTGGAGGTTACTGTATGTGATTGCTTGTTTGGAGTAAGCTGTAGTAGAATAATGCTGGAATATGCTATTAGCATCATACTTCTAAAACTATACTCTTATTCAGTGTTTGCTAATGAAATCAAACTAAATACTCAATACTGAGTATTCAGTAACACTGAACTAACACTAAATACCATCTGATGTTACACTTGCGCTGGAAAGAAAACTTGTCTTACTCTTAATACTACTAATACATATTGATAGGTAAGAAATCGAGCCGATTTCTAGCACAAAACTAGGACATATGCTTGGCATCGTTAAAAGAGTCTTGTTTCCATGCCAAAAAGTTATTGAATACAGCTGGAAAGGACTTGTTAATTGTGGCCACCCTCAAAGGAGCCAGCTGATCATTAAGGCTCCCATGCCTCTCCCATCTGCGCTCCATGAGGGATATTTGTGTAAGGGATTGGTGGGGAGGGGTCTAATACTTGTTAAACACAGTCTGGGTGTGTGCAGAGTTCTGAACTTTCACACTTTGAGCATTACTTTTGTGGTAGGACTGGCTAATCCCTTTCCAGTCTGAAGCCACTGCAGCTCTCGAGGCACTGCCGGAGTCTGAGGTGAGTGCTGGAGTTCAGTGTTGTTGGGGATTCCTCAGTGTGTGAGCAGTGATGTGTGAACCAGCTGGAACCTCTCTGGAAGAGGCCATGGCCCAGGGGCTTTCTCCAACAGGCTGTAAGTGAATCAATATCTTGATCCGGTCCTGTCCTGGCTGTGTGGATGTGTAAGACGCGTTGGCTCTGTGTAACCACTGCTGGTAAGCTGAGCCCAGGCGCTGACGGGCAGTTTTGGAGGAGTGAGGTTTAACCATGATGATGGGTTAGATATGTTGAACTTGCATAGAGGTACAGATGGTACATATGAAAAATATGATCCTGGGTAGATTTACCTAATGATAATTTATAATGCTTATTTCTCGACAAACACATTTAAACTTCCCCCTACTGTCACCCTACCCTTCCTGATAGTATCACTTTTATGAACACAAAAAGACTTGGATGAGTGGTCTCCAGAGCTAGTATAAATTCAAATCAAAGGCAGGGAGTTGTCCTTAAATCAGCAGAAAGAAATTCTTCAATGTCTAATGTTTTTAGCAACTTTTTTTTAATTGGGATTCTTTTTTTTTTTGTAATGAAAATATGCATAATAGAGAGGTTAATATCTTTAATTTAACATGGAAATGAACTAAAAAGAAGATATTTTACTCTCTCTGAATTTGCATTACATAATTGCATTTTAATGAATTAAATGCATTTCATAGACCTAAAATGAATGTGAAACTAATAGCTGAACCCTTACCACATGGTGTTCTTATTGTGGGCTCAAAGCAAGACTCTCTTACCTACAAATTATATTCTTGGTTTCAGTGGTGAAAGGATACTGCTTACAATAACAAAAAATTTGAATAGTTATAATAGTTAAATGCATACAGAGTGCTGCTGTTAGATGCATTCTATTTATGTTCAGTTTCATCCCTGTTTCTAAGAACCAGAGTCATTTGGAAACAATCAGGGAAATTTTTTGGTAGCCCTGCTAAATTTGGATTTTTCTGCCCCTAGAAACTCTGTGGTGTGTGTTGTATGGAGGCACTATGGGGTCTCTGCCAGGGTACAGGGCAACACCAGGCTTGATATCAGAATATTGTGCAGAGCACTTAGTTTGGGGGCCTTAAACTACGAAACAGTGCATTAATAGCAGAAAATTTAGTTAGTTTGCTGCGCTTCTCTCACCAGGAGATTGTTGAACTATGATTGCTATTGCTTTCATAATGGAATGTATTCATAAACTAAATACTTTGTATGGTTACAGTTTGACTTATCCACTGCTGATACTTGATTTTATACTTTCCTGGCTTTGTCTTACTCTCTGAGTCACCAGACTTTCAGCTATGCTTGGAGTTATCCACAGACACACACAGGATCAAAATTAAATCATCTGCCAGATTTCTGTAATTGGGGAATTTACTTTTGCTAGGTACAGGTGGAAGTATTGTAGTCTTTCTAGTAAAGTGCCATTACTAATTATGGATGGTGTGATTAATCTCCTTTTGAAGGGATGTGTTNCCAGCAGACACTACAGACCACAACTTTTTACTTCAAGTTATGCTAGAGCCTTGTTTTAGAGCAAGTGTCACAAAACATCTGGTAAAATTCAGCCCGTTTGTGCTGACTCATTCTCTACATTATTGTATCTGATGATGCTAAGTGGCCAGAAAGGAAACATGAATAAGAGTGCTAAGATTCAGTTTGAAGATGCTTATATTGATCATATCTGATAAAGTCTTGTATTAAAAGGCTTTCATGGTATGTGATTTTTAAACTCGGTGGCACAGCTCTATCTTTTTTATGAGATCTAAATTAATCTACTTATTAGGGGGTTTATAAAAATGCAAGTCATATTACAGAAATAATTGTATGCCTCTGCTATTTTTTTCATTAATAAACATATCTCAAACACAGTAATACTGTACCACAGGAACATAGGTAGTTCCCAATGTTTTTATCCCCAGGGAGCTTGACTATTAACCTAATTGCCAGGCTACTTAGAATGTGGAGGGGGAGAAAGGGATTTGAGACACAAACCCATAGTTTAAAGTTCTTTATAAATAAGAAGGTTGCAATTAACAATACACACTTTTAATAGGCTCCTAAATGTCCTGGGATTATATAACTACCTCTGCTCTGATGTATAAGTACCCCTAAAATAATTAAAAATGTAGTTATAGGTACAGTCTCTCACTCTTCCAAATAAGGGGTTTTTTTTCTTCCCCTGCCTATTTTTTTTTCTTCCCCTCCATGTAGCAACTTTGTCACTAGAGTTCAGCAGGCTCATTATTTGTGTTTCAGAGAAGAAATTATTTAGGGAAAGCTAATTTAAAGAAATGAGTTCTGCAATTAGAAATGAAAGATTTGTATTTCATTCCATCCTAGTTTTTTGAAGTTCTCTTTGTTGCAGTTGTACACTTTCATGTGTAAATGGCTTTGATACGTTTGGGATAAGATTCATGTCAACCTGTCAAAGCCATTTCAGAAAAGTGTCTCAGGTTATGTGAAATACAACTTGTCAGGTTGCCACTGCCCTGAAATTTGGATTTGAATTGAGTATCTTTATGAACCAATTCACATTAATTAATCACTGGAAAATATGTTCATGAACACTTGATACATTTATAGGGATTTCATGTTTAGCACTTAGTGTAACAAAACCTTATGGAAATAAGCAACATCCTGAATATCAAACTGATGGTGTGTTAACATTAAGCCATTGCTAAAAGCACGTGGATTGCTGGGAGTTGCCTGAAGTTCGGTGTTCAGTTTATGCCTATGAAGGACCATAATCTTGTATCTTGATGGATCTGCCCTTTACACAGAGTATGTAACTTGCTGTTTCAGACCTTGCCAGGGTAAGGAAAGCAGGCTCAGTCTTTTTGATTTTGAATGGCAAAGGATAAGTTATTTTGGGACAAGCTTAAATATGTGCACTAATGAGATAGAGGAGTTACAGCAAGGCTCCTTAATTATTAAGAAATATGCTGAGCTGAAGTAATTATATTTTTAGTAACAGGAGACTGTTACATAATGATTATATAAGCAAACATTTTTATTTTAATTTCCTTAATAATCTTCAGTGACTTATTTATATGTAAAGAGGACCTTACAGGGCTACTTCCCCTCCTTCCTCCTTTTTCTTACTGATTTGCTATGCTACTTAATCAGAAACTATTAGAACCTCCAAAAAACCTTAACAGCAATGCAGAAAACCTGATAAGGTTATTCTCTCTGCTCTCTTTGTAATGCTACCAAAAATATTATGGGAGACCAATTACAGTTTGATCTCTTCTCACACCCTGGGGTGATCTTCTTGGCATGAGTGGTGTCTATTTAGCCTTGAGCATAAGAAGAGAATTCTGAAAAGCATTCATATCAGCACAGATATGCCTCTCCTCACACATCTTTGTTATTTTAGTGTGTAGATATTGGTAATAGGCATCAAAGCCTAGGTTAATAATCTGAAATGCAGGCGTGGATCTGTTCAGACTGCAAGAGTCACTATATACAATATGTATGACTTGTGAATATTTCCTAGTGGAAGTGGTGTTTTGGTGGTGGTTGGATTTTTTTGTGGGTTTTGGTGGGTTTTTGTAGTTGGGGTTTTTTTTGTTTGTTTGTTTTAAATAAAAAAACCCTATATAACATAATGTACCTTTAGTAAATTTCCCCTGTAGTCAGATTTGATAAGTGATACATGCGAACTTCCATGTTCCTGGAGAAACATCAGCAAGTCCATGTCATGTTATTGCCACTGTCTACTCCTTGCTCACTGTACATGTGTAACACTTAGAGCATAATTTAAAGTTATAAGTAACACTTTCAGGGCTAGGATACAATAAAACAAATACAATCCTTGCCAAATCGAAGCACATGTGCATGTAGCTAGGAAAGATAAGTTTTAACCCCTGTCAGATTGCTTAGAAATCTCAATGACTTTTGGGCAAACTTTTTAACTCATTTGTGGTGAGAGGTGTCCTATATTGTGGAGCTATTTTTACCTCTGGCTCACATATACTTGAAGTTGGCTCACTCTGGCTATTGTAGTTATTTATGGGAGGAAAAACTGAATCATGGGGCTGAGAAGTTCTAAAGTGTTACTGTTGGGAAAGGAAGATATTAGTACACCAGTTAGAAATGTTTTGGGTTTAGAAGCTTTTCTCATTAGGTTGCTTTCTCTCTTCAAGCACTGGCTTTAACAGCTTGAAATTTATAAATGGTAATAGAGCTAAAGTCCTATTCACTCAATGAAGAATGTGTTTGAATTATGACTCGGTACTAATGTTTTTTTGTGTGTGAGTCCCTTTTATATTAATTTCCAGTAACTGTACTTTGAGTTTCAAAATTGAAACTTGAAAAATTGTGATAAAATGTAGTCTGAATGTTCTGACTATAATACAGTCGGCCTCAAATTGCTGTTTATGCATGAAGAGCAAGCATTCTCTAAATGAGTTTTTCTTAATTGGTTTTCACCAAATTGATATATGGTTGAGTTAACTAATCCGTCCTCTATCACTAAGCAGTACTTCTGTTGTATTCAATCTTTTCTAGTATATGTGAGTATGTATATGCTCATTCTTTTTAAAGTTTTGGTAGAAAAATAACATATGGGGGAAAAATGTACATTTATATTTGCCTGGCACCAATTTGAATATTTAATTGAACTCCTTTGTGCAAGACCATTGCTTATGTGTGTAATTTCTGCCCCCCAGTTTCTGGTCTCACTTTTTTTTTTCTCTTCTACAAAAATAAACAATTGCATCATGGTGTAGTAAATGCATAATTTGGCAACTTGGTGTGAAGGAATACTATGCATTTATTTCTAGAGAAGGTTGCTCTAAAAAGTTTCAGTCAATGAACAGGTTCAACTGCTTAAAATACATAACTCCTCTAAGTATATATGACTAAATTTTTCTGTGTGGTTGTTATGATCCATTATATAATTATTATTAACGTTCTTTGGAAATTCCTCTGCCTGAATTAGGGTGCAAACGAGACCATATGCCAGTCAATAGTAAGGGTTTAATTTGATGGTAGATATGAGAGAGAAAGAAAGAAGTAGAAAATAGGTGGGGGGCACAGAAAGAGAGTGACAGGGACAGAATAAGGAAAATATCACCACACCGTGGATCCCAACGATGTTCCGTTGATCCTCTCCAGCTGGTCTCCTTGGTGGGGAAGGTCTCCCCAGAAAGCACAGAATCCGATGGACTTAAAGACCCTCGAGCCCGGTGGCCATGCCCGGGCAGGTCCCCCCTGGAGAGGGGCAGTCTCCTACAGCAGACTCTGGGTCTGTTGCTTTTCCTGCAGTCCTGTGGGGCAAAGCCTCTCACGTGAATGTCCTGTGGATCCTGTGGGGGTGGGGGTTCCACGGCTGGGCCAGTTTGTGTAAAAGGGAGGATGGGGGTTCACTTCGTCTGAGCAGAGGTTACACCCGAAACCTCCTCCTCCCTGCCTCGTTTCAGGGGGGAGTCTGTGCAAACCTGACTTCTGTGGGCTGTGGTCTCCCCCACCCCAAACTCAGCCAGGGATGAATCTTAGCAGGGCTGCTGGGTTTGGCTCACATTCTTTTCTTTGTTTACTTGTTTGTTTCTCCCTGGGCCTGAGGTTGATGAAAGAATGGGGTTTCCCTTTATCTGATCTCAGTAGTTTGACTTACAGTCCAAAGTTCTTCAAGGAGGTTTCTGTGGTTATAGCTTCTTTAAAACTTTATATCAATGTTTGAGGCACGAACTATTTTCAGTCCCTGACAGTGGTATATGAATGTCCAAAGGCACAACTCTACCTGTAAACATTAGAATCTGTGACTTTAGGTGTATTTTTCCCCAAGAAATGGCTTCCCAGCATTCATTGTCAGTATATGGTAGAAGTATTTACGAAACTTAGGTAAAATGTCAAGACTCTCCAAGATGCTTCTGGCTCCCTGGTTGACTAAAACAAATATGGATTGGCATGGCTGGGTGGAAGTGGAGAATCTGAGCTTCCTCAACCATGACCTTCACAAAAATGTAGAGACAAAATGCTCCGTGCATAGCCTGCCTTTACCAGGGAATTTTACGGGCTCTGGGCATTTGCAGGCTCCTAGGAAACACAATATATAGAAAATCCTAACATTATGGGGGGAAGAAGAATTAATATAGTGATGGGGCACAGTCCATGTATTATTTGGAATTGTCTGGGCAAAAAAAGTGGGCCATCGTAGCAAGCTAAAATTTGTGGACCGTTGAAAGGAGCTGCAATCCCAGGTCACAGGTAGTCACAATTCCCATTTGTGTTTACTGCAGCTAATGGAGTTGGACTCAGTGGTGATACTGTTCAGCTGCAACCTAGTATTGGTCAAGTTAATAAAAGTCATTATTTTATTCATTATTTGACTTGCAGATAATGATTTGTAACTATAGTAACTCCCAGAAAGAGTTACCACCAGCAAAGGAGCTCCCAACCAATGCAAAGAAGCAGGAAAAATGTGTGAGAATTGTGTGGTTGATCTAGTGAGAAACTCAGACTTAGATCCACATAGAACAAATTATTTCACTCATCCAAAAAACCACAGTGCAAAGACCAAGGTTGAATGGAAATGATGCTTGTATAAAAATAAAAGCTCAAACTACTTTGCACTTCAGATTAGTAATAGGCATATGTATGTCTTCTTTAGCGGTAGGTGCGCACATATAAATATATATATATATATA
>VYZQ01011963.1:38711-53585 GCA_013400655.1 Mystacornis crossleyi | reverse complement strand
TATGAATATGTGACCCTGAAAAGTAACTGATACCAAAGCCTCTCTCCTCTGATGTCTGAGAGCTTACCATGTTTATTCCTTGCCACGGATCATCAGATCATCAGACCAGTGACATGAGAAGAAAAATCTAAATATTATAACATGGGGGATCGTGCTTTATGGAACAGAAAATCAGAGAAATGTGACCGATAATTTGGGAGGCTCTTTAGAGACTAATAAACTAAGGAAAAACAAAAATTAAAAATGCAAGAGAACACTTTTTTTTAATGGAGTATCTTAGGAAAAAAAAAAAATCCTGCATATGAGACCTAAATAAAACATCCAGATGGGAGTTTCAAGTTCTTCTAGGTTATGTTGACTGTTTACATACAGGCATATGTCTAAAAAAACGCATTGTGAAAAACATCAACAATCCTTGTGTAAACTAGCTGTAGGAGTGTATTCATTATGTTGAACACTCAAGTCTAGCGTTACAAAAACAAAGCCGCTGTTGTGATACCAGCTAACAGGACACAACATGATCCTGCAGTGATAAGACAGATAGAATTTGCAGGGTTTAGCATGATGGGATACTCTTTCTAATTTGGCAATAAACACAATGTATGCTTGACTATGTGGTCATTGAGCAACTGATGATTGAAGTTCAGCCCTGGACATAATGCTCAAAGTATTATTAAGAAAATACAAATAAGTAGTCTGTTTAATGTCCATACAATACCCTGTCCCATTTTCCAGATTGTCACAGATTTCTGCTAGCATCTAAGCCTACAGTGCTCAAATGAGTATCAGCTGCAGGCTGTCTTACAGATCTATCAGATGTAAACTAGGTGTAAGAACAGACATAGAAGGAACTCACATGAATTTCTTTCAGGTTAATGGATCCATTAGTAACCACCTAGATTCTGTCTGGGATTTGGAGCCCTGACTTGGGAAATGCAGATCTTAGCCTTGAAATGCTGCACTGACTGAGGCCTCGGGAAAACTGCATTCAAAAGCAGCGGGACCCATATGCAGGGATCTGTTTTGTTCGTGAGTCAGGGAGGGGGAGATGGACAGGGCAAACTGAATAGCTCTTCTATGACTCAGTAGGAGTGGAAAAGACAATAATAAACAAGATTTCAAGAGGATGTTACAATCATTACATTCAAATACATAAAATGCGTCCTAAATTCTTTCTTGGGACAAATCACAAGGTAAATCTGTGGGAGAGGCTTGAAATTTTTTCCAAATGAGCTGTGAGAGGACTGGGGAAGAAATTCCAGGATCCTAACCTTTACATCAGTCCCTTGATTCAAGGGATCCCAAGGGCAATTGCTAGAACCACAGAGAGAGTATGCCATGATGCTGTCCAGGACATTGCTCAGGGGAAAGGGGAGACAGAGGTGTAATTGGGAGCAATCATATCCACTTCCCATCAGATCCATTGCTCAGAATGCAGAGTTTAAGAAGCTGCTTCTTGTATCTTGCCTTCCTAATACTCATTCCTTCAGCACCTAATGTGTATTCCTCCACCTCCTCACAGCTTTCCAAGGTTACTCATAGGGCCAAATACTCCCAAGGCTGGTGAGCAAATTAAACTCTTTGATCAATTTCCCTGTCCTCAGTCTCCCTACCCCTGTAGCAGGCCCACACCTTTCCTCATGATTCTATTGAAAAGGATCCCAACAAACTCCCCAAGGAAGACCCATCACGGGTACAAAGCCACACTTTTCTCTCGGAGAGCAATATAAACACAGACTGTGCAGTAGACTTCAGATTCATTAAAATCTAATTTAGAAAAGGTGATTTAATGGATTTAGGAATATAGACTGACACTTATAAAGCTTTTGCTCTACAGCTGAAACCAGCCTCAGTTTTTCTGGAGGACCCAAGATAATATATTTTGTCAGTTGTCTGCCTAAATTCTGCCTTCCCAACAGGGCAGAAGACTTTTCTTCCTCTCTATGATTTTGTGAGAATAAAATCTGCTGACGATCACAAGGCTCTGAGATAAAATGATAGAGACCCTGAAAAGAGAACATAAAATATAGTCCCAGACTACACTTCTGCCAGTATTTTCATTTCAGATTTTAATTCCAAACCATTCGCAGTACTTCTGTGTAAAAGCTTAACTTCAACTAAGGCACTGCATATGAGCAGTCACGAGCCAGTATGCCCGGTCTTCTCTAATCCTTTTTCCTATTTCCTTACCTACCCTTTTGACTCTGTCAAAGCTGCAGGGGTTTCAGATTTGAAGTGTAGTGCTGGGATCAAGAAAAGTAAGATTTTTTTTTTTGCCCCTTTCTGCTGTCATTGTGTGTGACATCAGGGAAATAATTTGACCCTTTTTTTTCCCGTGCACAAAAAGAGAACGAGGATCCTTTTCTTTGTCCCATCTGCCAGTAGGATACAGTGAGCTCCCCTAGCTGCTCTCAACCACATTTTCAGACAGTGAATCTTGTCTGCACCATGTCTGAGGCCATTCACCACCACTGTGGCTACAGTAGAGAAGAGGAGCAGTTAACAGATGGTGGCTCTAATGCCAGGCCCCAAGCCATTCAGAGGAGATCCCCCAGCTTTGAGGTTATGAGGAGAAAGGTGGTACTTTCCACCCACCTTAATCCTGCTTCCATATGGCTTTGAGGAAGAGTTACAAAGAAAGGGGAAGGTGGCTGACAGATAACAGGAAAAACGAGCCAAATAAGGAAGCACTGGACATTTGCACCTTTGGATGTTTTCCATTTTTTACTCTGTGTGGATTGGAGGCTTGCTCTGCTCCTGGCTGACCTCCCCAGCTTCACAGAGTACCTCATTTTTCTCCCAGCCTTCTCTGCAGTGCTCTTCTGTTCTCCTTGAGTGTCTTCCTCCCTGACAAGTTGCCTTTTCCTCATCCACTGAGTAGGGGAATGTTTTTTTGGTTGTTTCTGCTTCAGCTGCCGTGTCTTCTTCCCCATTCCTTGTCTATCTATAAACCTCAGGCTTGGGAGGGGCTACCTATTACCTAGCCTTTGACTAGCACCCTGAAAAACCTTACTTCATTGGCCCTGCTACTTCAATCAACATGATTATTATTTTTCTTGATATTTGCAGCAAGGTAAGGAGACTAGCACAAGAGATGACAGATCTCCCACAGTGCTGCTGGACCTGGTTACAAAACAGTTTTCAGAAAAGCAGATCTATACCATTTCCATGTATTCTTCATCATTAATTATCACTAATGTTAGGCAGAAAACAAAGCACTTTAGTTACTAACCGTGTGAAAACTCTTAAAAGAGAATATGTATCTCCCTAACGTCATTAATGAGCTAATAAAAGCACAGTGCAACCTGCAAGTGCAGCTGTCTATGAGGTTTTCCATAAATTCTTTGGAAACCAGAGCTGATTTGATTTTCTTTTTTGGAAAACTCCAAATAAAGTAGTGACTTAAGTACTTCAACCCCTTACCTTTCACATTTTCTCCTAATCTTATACATCTGCTGTTTCAGTGGTTAAGATCTAGTAAATACCAAACTATGACTTCGTTAATGAAGCATGAGTGTAACTTAAAATGTGTGCTGATTTTACCCATGATGCCTCTCAGAAATCTCAGATACATTTGACATATGTAAATACACATGCTGAGTAAAGTAGAATTAAAATCAGAGCTTGAGTTGCTCTTATCTCTGTTTGACTTCAGCAAGTCTGTGATACTTATAAAGGTTTTTGTATGATGAATACAATAGTGAGCCAATGCATAACAGATATATTTGTGTGTAGATATACTTCTGCAGATTTGTGTTTTGAAATCTAAAGTTTAAAGGAAAAAACATTGTCTTTGGAAGACTTCCTCCAAATCTAATTGAACCCACAGTCAATAGATCTGTTACTAAAAATAAAATTAAGAAATACCAGTCTGAATGCTTCTCTTGGTTTATATTTTGTCACCTTTTCTGAAGACTCTGATAACTGCTCAAAAAGAATGGTGCTGTACAAATGTACACCACATTTGTACAGCATTTCTGCAGAGCTGGAGATGAATTTCACCCAAGGAAGAAAATTACATTTGAAAGTATTTTTATATAGAGAGATTTCCAAGTAACTGAAACATAAAAGAAAATAAATATACATATAAAAATAAAACCACCACATTTTCTTCATTCCCTCACCAAACTTGGTGATATGTCAGTGGGCCCCTCCATGAAGATTTGAGGAAAAGAAAGCAGGATTATTTGCCCCAGACCTCGAGGCATAAGAAAGGAAGAAACATAACTACATTATGATACATCCGAAGACACAGCTTGTGAAAAGCCCACTTTTTGTTCTGAGGCTCAGGACCTTGTGCTCCACTAATCATTTACTTGACAAACCCTGTTCTCCCACCCATGGGCACACGGCCACACTCCCTGGCAGTGGGCTGGAATTAACCCAGCCAGGGCTGCAGAACAGCACTGCTGGAAACACCTCAGGAGGGACCTAACCCCTCCATGATGTCCACTTCCTACAGAGCGAGTGTAGTGTTCTGTCCCAAGCACTTCTCCAATCCTAGAAATTGCTGCAAACCACAACTTTGTGTAACCAGTCTGTACCGAAACCCAGACAAACACAAGCTGCGTTTCCTGCTGTGTCTTGGCAGAAAAATATAGTGGGAATTCATGGCTTGGAGAAAGGTGTGGTCAGCCTTCCTCCTCTTTCTGCCCTTTTGCAGGCTAGGCAGTAAATGCACTGCGTATATCTGATGACAAACAGGTAGATAACATAATCATGTCTCAGTCTCATGTGCTGTGGTGCCAAAACCTCCCCCCTGAAAGCTTTCAGACAGACTGGCTTTTTCTCATCTTACACAATGCTTTTCAAGATACAATCATCTGCTTTGAAGCACAACCTGACAGCACAGAACGGACAAAACTTCCTTTCCTGGGACAATGACCAGCACGGTGAGGGGCAGGAGAGCTGTGCTTGCTGATGACAGTGTCAAAGGACAATGACATTACAGTTTGTTGACACTGCCGCAAAGCTGAGCACCTGGGGCATGAGTGCCCTGCCCCTATGCTCCACTGACCAAGTCCAAACTCACCTCAGCTCCTCGGCCTTTCTTCACCCCCTGCAGCCATGCTCCTCTTTCTCCTCAAGCAAGTGCCAAGGAAGGGTAGAGTTTCTCTGCGTGTAACATCACGTTTGGACCTCTGGGTGACAGGAAATGGAATCCTGTGGTCAGAGGGGAGGAGAGCAGGAATCACCCTATGCTCTGCCCTCTCTAAAGAGGTTATAAATGAGGTGTGAGGTGAGATATAAAAACCTTTCAAAACTGGTCTCTGCTCTATATGGCAATTGATGAGCTCACAAAGAAAGAAACCTTCCTTATCTGAATCTTCCAAGAAACCCACCAACACTTCGTTCAAAGATTTTGAAATCACTATTATATGTGTTTATAGCTTTTGACATTTTTAGTATTAATATCATTGAAAACTCAAATCATACTCTCCATAAAGAATGAACTTTGCAGTCTGGAAGTTATGGCTGCCTGCTTAAGCTAAGCTCAGCTCCATTTTGAACCTTCCTGAATGTGAGTTTCTGTTTGTCGTCACCACAGAAGTCGCAGCCTGTACAAGAACTGTATTGCTGTTTGCTGCAAATGTGCAGAGAAGGAAAGATGATATTAAAAAGCTCAATGCTATCTGTTTTCTCTGGTCACTGAAAGTCCAGTTGCATATTCAGTGATAATTATGTCTTTCCCTTTTCTCTTTTGGAATTTTTCCTGCTTTTACTAGTGTAGAGGTACTTCATACTTGCTGCTCACAGACTTCCAGACCACCCATGAATGCATTGCAAAAGCTGTTGTATATACAAACTTTGCAATGCATAAGAATACAAAAAAAATCCTGTGATTATGCTTCATAAAATTTAGATTTAAAGGAAAGAATTTCTTTATTTTTTTCAGTAATATGAATGCACTATTAGGCTCATAAACATTTAAATGAGTCAGATGCTTTATTAGTTGATTTCAGAAATTTTTCTTTGTACATGAATGAAAAATTTAAACTGAATTGATTCTGAAACAAATAGTGCTGAACACAGCCATATGAAAAGCAATCTGAAAATTCTGACAGGGGTAAAGAAAAAGAAATTGAAGTGCCCATGATATATATGGGGCTAAGGATGAAAGATAAATTGTTCCTTGCATGTGTGTTGCTCCAAAGCTCTTTACAGGCTTTATGCCCACACACTGACTGAGCTGCACATCCTCCCTAGCAAATCTCAGTAAGATGCAGAAAGGGGAACTCTGCTCCAGGGACTGCCAAGATTAAAGCACCTCAGAGGCTTAAATTTGCACTTTTTCTGTCCATATGCTGACCGATAAGGCAATGTCAGTCCACAAAGATAGACCTGATCCCACAAAGATTTCAAACTCAAAATAACTACCAATAAATCCAAGGAAAAAAAAATAGAAATAAATGGATTAACCAGTCATTTCTTTTCACTAGTAGGTGTAAAAGCAAGGAAGGGGTTTAAGGAAGCATACAAAAGAAGATAATAATATATTTTGTAGAGTTCCTCATAAACATGAAAGGCAGTATGGCAGAAAGGACATAATTGCAACACCGAAGACAAAAAAGGGAATAATAGAGGCCAGCATCATGAGATAATTTGAGGAAGACACAAAATTTCACCCCTTGAATGTATGTTTTGCTTAGCATGGTATGCCCAGGAAATGAAAAGGGACTAAATTAAATAAAAACGAGGAACTGGGAATGAGAAGCTTTAAGAAAAGAGAACTATAAATTCTGTAAGAATAGCTACTATAAAAAGGACATTTACATGCTAAGAAGGAAGAAATAAAGGATACAGCTGAAGATTTTCAAAATAACTCTAAGCCAAATGTGAAATAGTTTCCAGTAATTCAGATGCCTCATGGGCAGCCAGGTCCTGGGCTCTCCCCTGTGAGAGGAGCACTCTGAGGCTGGCGTGGTATGATGGCATGTCCTCCAGTATGCTCTCCATGTTTCACATGCCAGCCAGGGAAAAGGAAACGGATTGTAGGGGAAATCGCCATCTGCTTTTGTCAATAAAAGACCGCATGCGTGCCTTGAGCCTAAACAGACTGAAGGCAGCCTTTTATAGCTTCATGGAGGGAAATAGGAGACCTTACAAAAGTGTGAGAAAGTATGATTTAAAAGGAATAAACAAAAATTACTGTGACACTACTTCATTTGCTCTGTGTAGACTCCAACACAGTATCACAGAAAGCATGGGAACTTATAAAGGCAGGGGTTCACACTAAACCTGTGATTTACTCAGTTTCTGAGTTCCTAGTTTCAAGAATGTTATTACAGATATTGTTTTCTCACACTTTATTGTAATTTGTACTGTACAGGGGAAAAAGGTTGTAAAGCTTCTCTTTCCTATAAGTGTATACAAAAGGCATTTGTATGCCTCACTCACTGAAAGCACCTCACAATCTTGGGTGTATTTATACTTCCAAGGCACATAGGCAAGTGTATTAATTTCCATATTCCATAAACCATTTAATGGAGGCACAAGATCTCAGAAATACAACGTCTTGAAACTAAAGTGAGTATAGGCATAGCTGAGGCAGGACTGAAAACAGTATCACACTCTGAATCACATAGAATCACAGTGTAGGCATTTCTGGAGATCATTTGGTCCAATCCCCCTGCTCAAGCAGCGCGGCCAGTTGTCCAGGACTATGATCAGATGACTTTTGAGGATCTCCAAGGACGAAGCCTCTCTGGCAACCAAGGGAATGGTGGCTACCCTATAGTTCACCAGATCCTTCTTTTTGCCCGTCTCAGTGATAGTATTGATATTTGCTTCCTTCCAGTCCTTGTGATTCTGCTCTAATCACCACAACTTTTTCAAAGACAACCAACAGTATCCTTGCAGTGACATCAGGTGGTGGGTGCCTCTGAGGGGATACCATGCGCTTTTACACATTCAGTTTGCTTAAATGTTCTTTTCAATGCACTCCTCCTCCACCAAGGGTGAGTATTTCTTTTCCCAGACTTTCCTTTTGACATCAGAGTCTTGATGTTCCTGAAGGCTGGTCTGACCAGCAAACACTGAAGTAAAGAAAGTATTCAGTACCTTGATCTTTTCTCTATCCCTTGGCACAACGGTCCCTGCCCTCATTCACCAGCATGCCCACATTATCCCTGATCTTCCTTTTGCTGCTGGTATGCTTGTAGTAGCACTTCTCATACCTCACCAGACTTAACTCTAGGTGGGCTTTGGCTTTCCTAATTACATCATGGCACACTGTGTCTGTATTGTTCCTGGGTCACCTGTTTTTGCCTCTTTCATTCTTCCTTTTTCAGTCTGAGCTTAGTCAGGAGCTACCTGTTCATCCACGCAGCCCTCCTGCTGCCTTTGCTTGACAGGGTCTTTATAGCAGCTTGGCTATAAGGGGTGTGTGTTTGGCAGCATAGACACAGAGAGTTCAAGGCAGAAAAATATTCTTCACCAAGACTTGGAGCCTGTTCATCTATGCTTATATCCATGTCTGTTTCCAACGTCCACAACACGATGTACCACAGCTAGAGTTCCGACCCACCGCCCTGGTCTGCTGGGCAGATACACCTACAGAGACTTACCCCAATCACATAGGCAGTCTGCCACAGGACAGAAATATGGACAAACATGCCCCCATCTTAAACTAGTTATTTTGCCACTAACTCCTGGCAGGAATACAGACAGAAATGTCCCAGTCTTCAACCAGTTATTTCACCAATAACCCCTGTTGTCTCTTGCATTACACATATGTGACTTTCTAAATCAAATAGCTGAATTTATAATCATTAATCCATTTGTTTTAACAATCCTTAATTTGCTGCCCTGAAGCCTGGACTGTGGTTTCTTGCAATATTGGTGACAAAAAATGACCTTTCACTCACTACATGTTCAAAAATCAGTACATGGCTTCAGGAACATTTATACAATAAAATTTTAAAGCCACCGTTAAAAAAAAAAAAAAAACAAGACCCTTATTACCCATTTCTTACACAAGGAGGCTGGATGAACCCCGTCAACATGCAAACAGTAGTTTCTATTACCTATTACACTTAAAAAGGTAGCTCTCATCCTACATATCCATTCCCCTAAAGACAAGTGAGCTCATTGTATAAGTAAGGTGAACTCTTCTACAGGTTTGTAAAAGTGGGTATGAATTTACTCCTTTGCACAGGTTACACAGAATCATAGAGTCATAGAAGATCCTGAGTTGGAAGGGACTCACTAGGATCATAGAATCCAAGTCCGAGGCCTGCACAGGACACCCAAAGAACCACACTGCTGCAGTGCCCAACTACCTACAAGGTAATTTCCTAATATCCAACCTTAATGTCCCCTGGCACAATTTCAGGCCATTCCTCCGGGTCCTGTCACTGGTTACCACAGAGAAGAGATCAGAGTCTGCCCCTCTACTTCCCCTTGTGAAGAAGCTGTAGACAGCAATGAAGCCTCCCCTCAGTCTCCTCTTCTCCAGTCTGAACAGACCAAGTGATCTCAGCCACTCCTTTTATGGCTTCCCCTCAAGGCCCTTCACCATCTTCATGGTTCTCCTTTGAATGTTTTTTAACAGTTTTATATACTTTTTATAGTCTGGTGCCCAGATTTGCACAAAATTACAATGAAAAACAAGGTGCTAAAACACAAAATACACATAGAATAAAGACTTTCTAATATGAAAATATTTAGTCATAGTACAAACCAAAATAAAATTGTGGTGGGTATGTAGTATCAGAATGATATTCTGAAGAGTCCAAATCATTCATTGTGACAATGGAAAACAGAAAAAAAAGATGAAAAATCTGAAAGTCTGGTGAAATGTCAGCGAACAATCTCTCTGTTGATGGGTTACAAACTGCAGCTAAATCTACAAAAGGACATATATGCATTTTGGTTGTCCAAACACAAACTGAAAATTTAAAGCCATCAGTAAGTTGCTGAATTCATCAGACTGGACCCAGGAACAGTAGCTTTAAAGTATGATCTGCCACTGCTTTTCAAAATGCCAGGAGACAGGAGAGGCAAGATGCGTCAGCAGAGGTGTCCAACCAATAGAGCCTGTCTCACCTCAGTTGTTCTGTCTCCAAAGCACTTCAGAAGCAGCTGCACAAAGGCCCTCCCTGGGGAAAGACACAGGAGGTCTCTCTGCATGTGTGATGTCCAGACCAACTGAAGCTTCTGTGGACATTGATCTACCTGCATGTGAAGGAAGTCCTGTCACATGTGAGGGAAGGGGCCATAGCATGCAGACCTCTCTTACTCTAAGCTGTGCAGCTGACCTGTCTAGCTGGAAGCATAACAGTACCAGAGCATACCAGCTCTCTGCTCAGTGCTCCACTTTGCAAAAAAATTATTATTTGAAGGCTGAGCAATGAGACAAAACAGGATCATAACTGTATATTGAAGTCACTGCATCAGACTGCTAACACTGGGCCATGAGGGCCAGTCCTTGCTTGCCCCAAGAGCTAGAAATTAGAAAACAGTAACACTTTCAGAAGAGTAAGGACCAGAGGCAAGCTGTCTCCCACTCCCAGGCAGGGCTGCTAAGCAATTAGACTGCAGAATCATGCTCGGGTTTTGGAGCAATTACTATGTAATTCTCCATGCCAAAGAGTAACTCTTAATTCCTTTGCTGAACAGCTTCAGCAAGAGAAAATGGAAACATTTGTGCTCACATTTCCTCATCCTAGAACTTCATGGGAAAAGCAGAGGGAGGTAAATGAAGGGATTCAAATTTTCTTAGGTGGGAATTAAAGCCATGTTTCCTGGATGAAAGGGGACTGCCTCTTAAGCTTTCAAAGGGGCAAAAGAACCTCACGGCAGGGAAGAGGTCAGAGTGCTGGCTTCCAAGTAAAGGGATATACTTCTCTATAACCAAGGAATCCAAGTCTCTGAGACAGGCACAAATGCTTTGTATTTCCTATTTTTGATGTACTTCTGTATAGCCGGGGATTGCATGACCACTGATATAAAATCCGTGCCCTACTAGCATGCCAGACAGTACATGTCACATACATTTCTGCCGGCTGGGATGCACTCTATAATGTTTATTCCAGCTACCTGAAACAAACGGCCTTTCTGAGTATAACAACAAAAACAACAGCACAACAACAACAACAGCTTGTACTTGCTTAGCCTTTTGCACCTTGTGGCCGCAGTGTATTTTTTTCAGGCAGTGAAAATCATAACACCAAACTTAGGGTACCAGCCTCTACCTGCCAGCTGGGCAAATTACAGACTTTGGCACCTGGCTTTCTCCCCATAGTCTGAGCCCTACAGAGAGCCTAGGCACCTGATGTGGAGCCTGCTAATTCCACAACCTTGAGCCCTTACTTGATTTAACCCTAAATCAGTTTCAATTCACAACAACTACATGTCAGGAATCCAAATCTCTGAGTCAAGCTCAAATGCTTCCTATTTCCTATTTTAGACAGATTTCTATTTAGCTGGGTCCATCAGTTTCATTTCACACTCTGTGACACTTTTCAGCATAAATTTACATGATTCCACTCTTATGTAACTCCTGTCCCCTCCAAATCTAGCTGGAATTCATAAAAGCCAGGCTGGCTGTAGACACATGACACAAAGTAGTCATCATTAAAGCACACGTGGTCTTTCAATAAAACATGATGAGATATCACCTATCAATCCCATTCTAAAAGATACCTGCTCATCAGGCATTTTTTACTTAGTTCACTCTTCCCAGAAGAACTGAAGGAGAATCAGGAAACAGGAAGCAAGCACAAGTTGCAGAGAAGGGGGATTGTGTGAGGCAGTGGTGCTGTTGAAGCAAAGGTCAGTGGAACTGAAGCTTAACTTCATGCTCAATCGGGTTATCACCTGTGTGTCATTGCTGCAACTTGTCTGGCCACATCAAGGGTTACAGAAGCTAAACCAGCAGGAAACTACCCTTCCCTGCTTAAAATGCCAGGGAGGGAGGGAGGGGGGAAATGGAGGAGGGGTATTGGGGAAGAGAGAAAGAATAGTTTTCTGCTGCTTTAACCCTCCAAAATGGCTTATCAGGAGGTCAGAGGAAAGCCAGGGCACACACAATGGAGG
Organism: Mystacornis crossleyi; assembly: GCA_013400655.1. Lineage (NCBI taxonomy): Eukaryota > Metazoa > Chordata > Aves > Passeriformes > Timaliidae > Mystacornis > Mystacornis crossleyi. Next base: position 41,546 of record VYZQ01011963.1, on the reverse strand, counting down.
GAGTGGAACTGTAGGGCCAGAGCACAGGAACGAAGGGAGAAAAGGACTACTGCTGCATTGCCTTGCCCTTGGTAAAGCTGTCGGGGAACTGCAGTGGAGCAGTATTTGTCCTTAGAACTGAAGGATGTAAAGGGTTTGCAACTCTCTACTAGTAATCTCTATTTCTTTTTTGTCCACACCCTGCTTAACGCAATGAAGCCCCAATGCCCTTTCTTTGCTGCTGAAGTGGTGTTCTTTAAAGCAGAACCAGCATGTAGAATGGACCAGTCTTTTAGTGGTATACTAACATCTGCCCTGTTAGTTATTGTGTCTTGCTGTGATTGCCCATAAGGGAGGGGTTTGGGCTTTGCTGGAGTGTTTTTGATTTTGTATCACCTAAGAAAAATTTTTTCAGCTTGGGCTGGGTTTATTGTTTGTTTTCTTCTTCTTGATTTTAATTTGTGGATTTTTTACTTCCCAGAAGTAACCAGCCTCATTACTGGAGGCCACTTATCCAGTTGGTTGACAGATATTTTTCATTAGCTATGAGAGAGACCAGCTGTATGATACTTTTAAAATATATAAAATCTCTTAAGTTGTCAGTTTCCCAGCACACTGGACATTCAAACAGTCTGGATCCTATTTAACAAACATTGTTGAATGTATTCAGTTAATAAAAGCTTGGCAAATATTAGTAAAGGGCTTGTAATGGTTGTGAGTGACATAAAGATTAAAAGCTTCGATAGCTTTTTTAGCACCAAACCGAAGTAAGGCTTGAAGAAACTGAAGTGATGTGTCAGTAGGAAATCACAGCACTGATCCAGACATCATGAAATACTCATTTTTAAGAAACTGGAAAAGATGCAACTATCCTGCAAATCTGAATTTACTTTTGAAACTTTTAACATTATTTACCTCATATTATCTATTCCCCTGTTATCAGAACTGTCCGAGTTTGACAGTTCCTGTGAAAGCAAGATGTTTTCTGTACTACACTTGTCTTACACTGTTTCTCCACAAGGACCACGACAAGGGAAAAAAAGACTTGTGGTAGATGAGCATATAGGGAACATTATCTCTTGGTGTAAACTTCGATTAGCATTTTTTAGTAAAATGCTCTCTCTGCACATAAGAAAGGTCTCTTGCTGCTCTCTCTGCACTTAAGAAATTGAATATGGTGTCTCTGTGCACCTCAGGACACAAGGAGGTTTCCCAGCACCTCCTCAGAGCTCAGATCGCTCAGGGAAGGGTCACAATGTGAACACTAGAAAGCACACACTGTTTCAGGATTTTTGTAAATATTGAATTCCAGCTCCCTAAACCGCTCTTAGATTCACTTTCTTTAAAGCCTTGTCTGGACGAGGATAAAGGTGCATTTAAAAAAAAAAAAAAAGGTGTCAGTGAAAACTTTTAATTAACATGTTTTCAAATTCTCAGTGTTGACAGGGTGTGTTGCATTTTAGTGAATTTGCCAGCAAACAAGTTAAAAAAACACTTGTGTCCCAACTACGAGTGGCAAGTTAGGACATGTTTCTAAAAGATTCAAATTTTAATAGGAGTTAAAACATGTTCATGATTGTGCTTTTACCTTAGCAGAGTGTGAGTGTCACTGATGGGTTTTTCCGGGATTCCAGTGAGCAGCTGCCATACCGGCAGGGAGCTGTTACTGAGCAGCTTTCTCCTTTTCCTGAACTGTCAAATGAAAATACCATTTCATTCACCTGTATTTTAAGAATGGATGAAGATGAATGTTTTAGACAGTATTGGGAAAAGAAAAAAAAAGCTGGATAATAGTAAGTTGGGAGGTTTGGCAGTGGCTGCAGGAGTCAGAATCCATGCTTTCACAGGGTGGTAAAATGCAGCTTCAGAGGAGCTGATGTGAGGTCAGGATTTCCATAGCCACATAACCCGGCACCACATTCAGCTTTTGTTCCAGATGTGGCCAAACATTTTGAAGGGGCAACTTTGCCTCAGCTGCTCTTGGGCCAAAAGCTATCAGCTTTTTTCTTAGCCTCCCCACAGAAAGTTAGTGCAAAGTTGACATAAGCACTACATACCACGCTTATACCAGCCTAGCTTGACAGGAAGGTTTGTGTTTATGCCCAATCAAAGCTGTAGCTGCAAGGCACAGATTTACTATTAATGATCATGAAGTCACAGCCAAGAGTCAGTAACACTGAGTCAGCTGAGAGGCTGTTTTGCTGGGCAGCACTGTACAAAGTATTTCATCAGTTCACACCTCAGTCTTCTGCCTTCCCAAAAGACTGAGGATGAAAATACCTCAGGAAAAGTGTGCTGATAAGAGTCACATTTTGGAAGTACTGCAAAAAGACAGCTTCATCTGGGGGGTGTAACACACTATTAGGAATCAGGAAATTGCAGTGACGGGGCCCTTAAACCTTTGGAGGAGCAAGGGGAGGCAAATCCTGCCCCTCCAAGAACAGCTCCCCAGCCCTGTCTCGTCTTCATTTTTGGGCTCCACAGAGCTGTCTCTCAGTTATGGCTGTCACGTTCTTAGAAATATCACTACACATGACACAGGGGGAATATGGTTTTTTTGCTGACACAGCTATTGTGGTAAGAGATTTAACACAAATACACTTGACAACGGTACCACTTTTCTCAGACACTAAATCTCCAACACCTTATACACAAGCAACTTTACACTGGTACATCCTTGTTCCTGCCACAGAAATTCTATTACAGCTTTTTATGTGGAAGGCTCAGTAGAAAACTGGTATTCTCATATTCGTAACTGATTAGTCCTGCTACAAAACACTAACGAGGTCTTTCTTTCTGTCTTTCTCTTTTCTCTCTCCCTGCCTCTTGGAAGGAGACTAAAAGATCAGGAACTTG
>VYZQ01011963.1:544-35293 GCA_013400655.1 Mystacornis crossleyi | reverse complement strand
AAAAAAAAAAAGAAGCGCTTTTCCTTCAAGAAGTCCTTTAAGCTCAGCGGGTTCTCCTTCAAGAAGAACAAGAAGGAGGCCGGCGAGGGGGCCGAGGGCGAGGGCGGCGCCGCCGCCGCGGCAGCGGAGGGTGGGAAGGAGGAGGCGGCGGCCCCCGAAGCGGCGGGCAGCGAGGAGGGCAAGGCGGCCGCCGAAGAGGCGTGCGCGGCCGGCAGCGCCGAGGCGGCGAAGGAGGAGGCAGGGGACTCGCAGGAGGCCAAATCGGACGAGGCCGCTCCCGAGAAGGCGGCGGGAGAAGAGGCCCCGGCATCGGCAGCGGCCGAGGAGCAGCAGCCGCCTCAGCAAGCAGCGGAGGGGAAGGCGAAGGCGGCGGAGGAGGCGGCGGGCGCCGGCGCCGCCACGAGCGAGGCGGGCAGCGGCGAGCAGGAGGCGGCCCCCGCGGAGGAGCCGGCGCGGCAGGAGCCCCCCGCCGAGAGCAGTCCGGAGGGACCCGCCGCCGAGTCGGCGGAGTAGTAAGCGCCGCCGCCGCCCCTCGCCGACGGACTTTTCTTCCCCCCTGTTTGTTTGTTGGAGTGGTGCCAGGTACTGGTCTCGGAGAACTTGTCTACAACCAGGGATTGATTTAAAAGATGTCTCGTTTCTTTTTTTTCTCTCCCCCCGCAGCTCCCATCTCAAATCGTTGTGTGTTGCCGCCATTCCAACGGGCGGAGGGGGGCTCCCCTCCGCCCTCCTCTCCCATCCTCTATATTTTGGTTTTTTTGGGGTTTTTTTTTCATCAGTATTAATGTTTTGTTTTGGTTGGTTCGGTTTTTCTTTTTTTTTGGTTGGTTTTGTTTTTTTTGTTCGTTTATTTTTAAATTTCATACTTTGCAACTCTCTTCATATTATAAAACTTTTGCCGATCGGTCTATGGACATGCCCATATATGAAGGAGATGGGTGGGTCAATAAGGGATATCAAATGAAGTGACAGGGGCCGCAGTGGGGAACCCGGGGCACGCAGCCCTTGCCGGGAGCGCGCCCCGCCAGAAATGATGTAAGGGGTTAGTCTTTTTTTTAAAAGAAAGTTATTACGATGTATTTTGTGAGGCAGATGTTCTATAAGGTTTACAACACTACAAGTCTTGATTAAGAAGGAAAGGAAAAAGGAAAAAAAATAAAAAATAAAAATCAATACCCAGATAAAGAGATCATAGTCTTAGGAATTCATTTAAACCATAGGAACTTTTCACTTATCTCATGTTAGCTGTATCAGTCAGTGATTAAGTAGAAATACAAGTTGTATAGGCTTTATTGTTTATTGCTGGTTTATGACCTTAATAAAGTGTAATTATGTATTACCAGCAGGGTGTTTTTAACTGTGACTATTGTATAAAAAAACAAATCTTGATATCCAGAAGCACATGAAGTTTGCAACTCTTTCCACCCTGCCCATTTTTGTAAAACTGCAGTCATCTTGGACCTTTTAAACACAAATTTTAAACTCAACCAAGCTGTGATAAGTGGAATGGTTACTGTTTATACTGTGGTATGTTTTTGATTACAGCAGACAATGCTTTCTTTTCCAGTTGTCTTTGAAAATAAAGGAAAACTCTTCAGATGCAATGTTTTTTTTTTTTTTTTTGTGTAGCATCTTGTCTATCATGTTTTTGTAAATACTGGAGAAGCTTTGACCAATTTGACTTAGAGATGGAATGTAACTTTGCTTACAAAAATTGCTATTAAACTCCTGCTTAAGGTGTTCTAATTTTCTGTGAGCACACTAAAAGCGAAAAATAAATGTGAATAAAATGTATAATTTGCTTGTCTTTCTTTTATGGATACTCTGGTAGCTTAAAGGGACTAGCCAGTATTGCCTAAATTTGTACAGAGAAAGTCATGTGTGCTGTTAGCACTAGCTTTGAAAACTGCCTTGCTGGATCTTGGACTCTGTGCATTTTACAGAGAAACTGTGCAGTGCACTAGGTAATTTGTAGGCTTTTCTGGCTTTATAAAGAGGACTGGAAGGCAGTCTGAGCATGTACAGTGGATGATTCTCCTGTCCAGACTCCATCTTGCTTTTAAGACCAGAGGTATCCAGCGTATGAGAGTCTTGCCTCTTGAGGAAAATAAGATTTAACTTAAATTGCTTAGGGTGGGGCACTGAAATTTTTATACTGAGTTGCTTAAAAATTAAGCTCTTGAACAGATGTCCCACTTAGGTCTTGGTATGTTGGTCCTACTTTGGTACCTAGAAGATTAGCTTGAAAACTTTAGCTTGGAAGGAGAAAGGGGAAACTAATACTACCATTCTATTTAAAGTAATTAAAAGCAATATTCTCTTTTTTTCCTCAAGTGCTACTCCCAAGTACAGGTGAGTTTCAAAACAGATTTCAAAACTTGTCAATAAAAAGAAAAAATTACTTGGTGCTTGCCTCTAATTGTTAGGCTTTTTGGCTAATTTCCAGCATATTGCTCAGGGCATATTATGCCTTAATAAAACAGTGAGTTCATGTAAGAAAAGCAACAGTGGTGTTTGGAGGGTGGAAATTGATTCAAGAAAGTGTTGCTTCTAAGTTTATAGGAGAAAGTTTAATGTTACACTTATTTGCTTCTACCATTTTCAGCAGAAACTCTTTGGAAGCAATTATGAATCATTTTATGAGAAAATGGCACGTTAGCACCTTGTTCCCTAAAGAACAAAGCCTAAACTGAATGAAGTATAGTAGATTTCCTGCTGAATGCATACTTCTTTTTGTTTGGTTTGGTTGGTTTTTTTGGTTTTTTTTTTTAATTTTTCGGGGTTTTTTTGTTTTTTAATTCAGTTGTCTACCATTTTAACTTTGGCTTGTATGTACTCTAGTTGCCCTGGTATTTCTCTATAACTTTAGAAATGTATTGAAACTATGCTATAATTGCTGAGGGACAAAAATAAATGGATGTAAAACAAGATCCTCCACACCAGTGTCATTCTTGGAGTACATGTGTTTGAAGTCTAGTGCATAACTGCTTTGCTAAGGGATTTTTATAACATGGCTGTACAAACCTGTTCTGAGACGCATAATGTCTTGGCCATAGAGTCAATGTCTCTTTTTAATAAATATATATATATTTAAATCCAAGGATTCTTAAAGAGAAGTCTGAATTTCTTTTTTTTTTTTTCTTTTTTTCTTTTTTGTCAAACTATATATGTACATATGAAAGAAATAATTGCTAGTAAAGTTCTTTTCCATGTTTTTCTTAACGTCTCAAACTTTCATGGTTTTTTTCCTCACTCAGCTGGTGGTTTCTGAAGCACTTCCTGTACCTGTGAGTGCAGAATCGCTCCTACCCCTGGCAGATGGACTTTGGCTTGGGGCTTTGTCATTCTGTGGCTTGGCTTGACTTGAAATATATTTTCAAGTCCTAACACTAACAGAGTTTCCAAAGTGCATCTTAAGAACACCAGTTGCGTGGTCTGCTCTTCTGGTCCCAGCAGTCGGGTGAGATTTGATGATGGCAATCTTCCACTGTGTGGTTTAAGAAGACAAAAGTCAGAAAGGGCTTGAAATCATGGAAATGGAGGAATTTTGAGCTGCTACCTCCTGCCAGAAGATTGTGCAGAAGCATCATTTTTCCTCCCTGGGTCCCCAAGGGACGGAGTAGTCATTTCTGTGGAATTGTGGAATATCCTTTTCTATGTACAAGAAAAATGAAGGGGCTAGGTGTTTGTGACTGGTCAGGTGGTTCATCTTCTTACTGAGAAATCTTTATACTTTTTTTTTTTTTTAATTACATTGGTTGCCTCAATAAAAATGCTAATTATAATAAGTATTGTAAGTTCAACAAATTCTCTTGGAGCATATGTGAATTTAAAATGGGCGATTTCAAACCAATTTTCCTATATCATGGTTCTTTTAAGCAGAATGTTATTATTGCTATGAACAAGATACCTTCTGTTGTGCTGAAACAATGTCATATTTGTAGGTAAAATTTACCCTGGAATCTAATTTTGCCTGACTAGGGGCTCTAGAGATTTAATTCTTTTGTTGATTTACTTAAACTGAGGCAACAGTTTTCCTCGTTCAAGAATATAACCTGGTTATACAAAAGTGCATTCAGATATCGTGCCTATCTTGGTAATATCTAAACTTGATTTCAGACTCTCCAAATCACAATGTCTGACCTCAAGTACTTGAGTTTTGTATCTGGTCCTGATACTTTTTTAATGTGAAACTGTAGAGACTTTGCCTTCAGGCAGGGAAGTAAGGCAAGGAAAGGGAAAGGTGAGTGAGGGAAAGCAGAGCTGAGGCTGTAGCTTCTGCTGGAGTGCGTCACTTTTTCGCTTGTGTCCACAATCCCTGGATACAAATCAAGTCTCCTTGTATCAGCTTCTCCAATATCTAAAAACTCCTGTTGGTTGTATTAGATGCAAATGTTGCATGTGTGGGTATTTCACTCCTTTGTTATGATGTTGTCTTTTTAAAGAATGTTCTTTGTTCTACAGTACTGTTTGAAACAGCTAGCTCTTGAACTTCACTTGCAGATGGTTAGATAAAAGTCAAAGGTTTTCGTCTGTTTTGGTTGGGTTCTTCTAAGTTACAAGTCCTTTAATATTGCCTTTTTAAAAAGTTTAGAATAATACACATTATAGTCTGAAACTGTAATGCTGGTTATGGTTTCCTGCAAAATTAGTCCTGTGAATTTGGTCTTCATGCTATTTGTATAGTGAAAGAGTAGTAAAAGGTCATCACTGGTGATATTGGACTGGTTTCAGTGTTTGTTTTGAGAGACTGAGGTGAAATGTGTTTTCCATAATGATATAGCTTAGTTGAAAGCATCCTGATTCTAGCTTAGGACAATTTTTTTTTTTTTTTACCATGCTCAGGTCACTGAGATAGAATAAAGCAGGTACTTTTTTTTCCTGAAGTAAGGAGCAAGTGAGAATGGTATATTGTTTATAATGTGGTGTAGACAGCGGGGTTAATTTGTTCTCCTTACAAATCCAAGACCCTCAGATAACTGTCAGTGAGTGGGACCTATTGGCATTGCGATGAGTCCGGCAGGCCAGAGGCAAGCAGGCCTGCCAGTGTCCTGTCACTGGAATAAGGGAGGTAAGGGGTGGTGCTACAGAGAAGTGCAGGGTCACTGAAAGCCTGTGTATTGGCTTGCCCCAGGGAGAGCCAGTGTGGTGGGGAGCTTTTAAGGCCTGTTGTTTGTTTGGGGATTGAGAAAGGGAAGATGTAGCAGCGTGTTTCATGATGCGTTTACCGAGACAACTGTTGAGCTTGCTCTGAAGTGGAAACATTGCCTATTGGGAAGATCAGAGGAGGGTTAGCAATGAGATCAAAGTGGCAATTATGCCTAAACAGAAGAGTGACCAAAATAGTGCCCTGTGAATGAAGTACAGAGTTAGAAATATGTAAATTTGGGCTGTATTGTTGAGTACACTTTTTATACAAAAGCAAGAGACTCGGATTCAGAATGCCCGTTTTTTAGGGTATCAAATAATGTTATCTGATGGAGATGACATAAAGCTTAAGTTAATGTTTTTAGAATGTTATGAAATCTTGAGGAGGGTTACAAGTATTATTTACACATCTTTTCCCTCAGTCTTTGCTGTAGGAAGGTATGTTTATCCAAAACAGGACTATCAAGATACTAGGTGAAACAAGACATTAATATTTGCAGTTAGAAAGACACAAACAAGATATATGGAATATTTGTTCTCAAAGATATGATTAATTTAGATAAAATAGCAAAGACATTTTTCAATTAGAGGGAGGGAGAAGGATCTTTTTTTTTTTTTTGGGCACCTAGCACAATTCTGATTTTAGAACTGCAAGTACAGGGAATTATTGCCAAATAGGCAAATACTCCAGGAGTTATGATTCTTAGGTTAGTTCCTGTGGCTGTGTATGTGATAACGTACACTAGAAGAGTGCTGGACAGGGAATGTTTTGAGCCAAGCTATGCCACCTTCTGAGGTCTTTTCCAGCACCACAGCTGATACTGCTGGTAATAAAGTAGTTGATAGTTGCTCTTTGCAGAGACCATTGTGACTAGATATTTATTTTTAGGTGCAGTCCAAGCTAGACTCTTTCTCCTGAAGTTCACACCTTAGTTTCTAAAAAAAGAGAAAGAGAAAATTCCGATGGATCTGTTGGTTAGGTAAGTTGTTCTTGCTGAGTAGCTCTAGTAGCTGCAAGAAATTCCTTGCTAGCCTATACTAGAGTAGTTATTTCTCTGAAGTTAGGTATGTAGAACCACCCGAGTATTTTGAATTAATTTGATGACACAAAAGCCATGCTTACAAGGGTCACCTGCTGTTCAAAGAAGCAAAACCCATTCATTCTCACTGGAAAAGAACCATTTTGAACCAGTTAAGACCTGCATAGGCAGGGCCTTTATAAAAGGAGACCAAGAGAAAAAAAGAAACCAATCCCCAAACTTTAGGAATTAAAGGAAGAAACTGCTTTTTCTAGCCCCCTGAAGCAAAACTGTCATAGTTTAAAGTACCCCCTTTCTGTCTTAAAATATCGTTTACTTATGAGAGACACTGTTCCCACTGGAGTGCAGATCTGTGTTCCTTTCAAACACCACCAATGAAAGTCCAAAATGGATTGGTGAAAGTAACATTTTTCAGGAATGAACCATTAGGCCACTCACAAGTCCCACATTGCAGCTTAGGGGTCTGTTAAAGCAAATTTACCAGATATAGAACCTCTGAGGAGACTGGGCAACAAGTATTTCCCACCTTGGTAATTAAACAAAATGACAGAAATTATGGACTGATACTCAGAATACAGGAAGGAACATGATCTTTTTTATTTTTTCCCCAGTACTATTTTTGCATATCCTACATATGTTTTTGCTTTTTAATAAATATCCAGGAAGATAATTCAAAGCAGTGAAGTGAGAATAATTCCAAAATTTCTTTGAATTCTTTCTCCTGTACGTTTTTATACAGGTATATTTGAAAACTGTTCTAATATTTTATTCTGCTGTTTAACAACTTGGCAAGTTAATGTTCACATGGAGAAACAGTGTCATATGTATGCTAAATTAGATAACTTCCCTTTTATGGATCGTGGTGACACTAGAATGAGGCCAAAATGAGTGCTTCCCAAAAGTTGTTAAGTTATGCAATGCACTTATAAAATTCCCCCATATATGTTGCTAATGGTAAGAGAAATGCATTTGATTCTTCTATGCAGGATCCACCTGGAATCCACACGAAGTGGTGTGCAGTAAAGGTACAAGAAAGTGCTGTGTTTGCCTGAATTAAGAGGCTGAAGACCCACACGACCATACTGGCAAAATGGACAGGAGCACTTTCACGTGTTGCTGTTACAAATGACAAAAATGAAATGCTGCTGGAAACTTAGCCTTGTTGTTATATATGGGAGAGTTTATACCCTGGAAGTTCATCAGTCCTGGCTTCTCCTCTGCCTCCATCACACAGAATCTGTCTAATGCTAAAAACCTTATACGTTGAAGTGATGATGCAGAAATATATTACAAGCTCCTCTGGATAAGTCATCAGAAAAATTTGCTATTTTCAATGTAAAAATGATTCTTTTTGGTCATCATTGCTATCTACTCAATGCTGTGTCAATCTGGTGATTTTTTTGCCTTTGTGCTGCTTGCATAGAGAATTGTAATTTCAAGATCAATAAGCTTCTGCTGTTATTATAAATTGGGCCAAAGAGAGGAAAGAAGCAGAAAATACCTTACAAGTGATGTTATAATAGGACAATCAACTTTAATAAACAGAGATATTCAAAGCCAAATGTTCTCTTTTTAAATCCCAGTGCTAATCTAATCTTATCTAATCTAGTCTAATCTAATCTGGCTTTAGGGCCTTGATTTGCATCTTGTTGTTGTTATTTCATACATGTTATGATAGTCATTAGTTGAGTAATCCGTGGATATATAGAAGTAGAAACAAAATAGTACTTCTGAAGTTTCCCTTCTCCTAAATTCTTCATGCAGGTGTGCCAGGTTTAACTACAAAAGCAATTGTTGAGGAAACATTCTGCATGGCTTTTTCACAGAGATGCAGAGGATGGAAGTGCTAAGTTGTTCCTGAGGATTTTAGGAGAAATAGTACACTCTTCATCTTTTTTGACAAAGATAGAATGAGGACACTTGTAGTGTAACTTTTCAGGAGAGCCACGCAAGTTTGCACTGAGACCGTAAAAGAGTGCAGAACATCAAATGTTCCCTGCAGCACTTGAGTGAAGCAACATATGTGTAAGAAATGCACCATTTGCAAGTGAAACTGGACATTTAAAAATTTTCAATACTGCAGGATTCCTTACACGTGAACCTGCCATATTAAAGGCAATCAAATTGCAGATGACAGTGACATGGACGGCTGGCAAGGAATCCCACAGGAGGGGCACGGCCAGGGACAGCTTCTGAACAGCAGTATAAACAAAGGTTCATTTCTGCAAGACTACTACTGCTAGGAAATATTTATATTATGATACGGGCTCAAAAGGCCAAGATTAAATATGAGTCTTGTTTGTGCCAGGCACTGTGTGTAAACATCCATGAGAGACAGTCTCTACTCTGAAAATGCTTCCAGGCTAAATGCAGAAAGGTTAGGCTGCTTCACTTCCTACCATTGTTAGAATCACATTTCTATTTGTCTTGGTCAAGATTATGAAGGGAGAGGGAATAAATTACCAACTTCCTTTTTTTTTCCCTCCCCCTAAAGATCTATTATTTGCAAGTTTCTTTTCTCACTTCATGCTCTTTGCCTTCATAAAAGTGGAACTGTGATACTGAAAGCCTTGCCATCCCTGTGCGAGCGGCCAGGGAATTTTCATGGCCACACATATTGATGGGCAATTCAAGCAATAACAACGATTAAGTTAGAAGTGGCTCTTGAGTGAAAAGATCAAGCAGCCCCAAAAGCTTGAAATATAGCTTGAAACAGATTATCGATAGCTCTCTAGTGACACTTTGAGGCCATTTTCATGTATTGAAACTAAAATACTTTTCACTCCTTCAAGTGGCTGTTTTGAGCACTGGCAGCAATTTCCAACATGGGAAAAGTGTAGTTTTGTGGAAAGGAGGGAAGGTGCCTAGTTTAGGGAGAATATTTGCATTTAGAGAGATGAGTTTTCTTTCGGGGGCTATTAATTCTTTACCAAAAGCTATCCTCAGCTTTATCAAATATTGTGTATATTAAAATACAGAAATGATTCTTCATGGATTTTCTTTTCTATTAAGAAAGTGCTTTAATCTGAATTTTGCAGTCATAATTTGTGATTCTCAAGAGTTTTAACACAAGTTCTCCATCCAAATTGTATTTCAAAACTACAGGTATCAGAAGAAAATGTATGTGTTCACTGTGATTTCTAACACATTACGCCAAATTGATCAGAGACACTTATGTGAAAATCACAACTTTAAAAACTTTGCCAATTTTCCTCTAACCCAGACAGGAATGGTAGTGCGGGGATTGCCTGATGACATTTTCACCATCATGTTGCATAAATCAGCTAAAATGGTAAAAATACTTGTGGTTTGGCTATATTTATAGTCTCTCTATTGCTAGCCACATGGGAGAGTTATGGGAGGGAATTTCCCTAAAATTATTTTAGCCAGCATAACCACTGGGACATCAAGCATTTGTTGCCACCAAGAGTGTTAAACTTGGAAAACTCTCTCTGCAACAAGCCAAGGGTGGAAAAATAGTTAAGAGAATAACATTAAAGAATAGTAGTCAAAGCATTTCACACAGCTTTAAGAAATTAGCTGAACAATTTCTGAGTCATTAGTTAGAGCTTTTGACAACAAAAAGAAATAGGATAATCTGGAAAATAAGAGAAGAATAGATGCAATACCTGTTTTAGGTATGGTTCCACAAAAGATTTGGGGAAAAAAGATAAAGGAATGAGGAAAAAAAAGGTTGAGGACTCTAAAAACAAAAAGAGAGGGGTTGGCAGAAGGACAAAGAGATGTGGGTGTTGAGTGGAACAACACGAAACAAGGACTAGAGAAATTACAGATGAAGCAGCTAACAAAGATAACTGAAAATACGCTAGAGAAAATGTATCTTCAGGTGGATAAAATGGTTAGAAATAGTCAAGGTCAGCTTCACAAGGACAAACCATGTCAATTCCATGTTATTTTCTCTTCTGACCGTATATCCAGTCTAGGAGTTCAGTGGGAGTTTGGAGCAGTAATAGATCTTGACTTTAGTAATATTTCTGATACTCTCCTGTGCAATATTCTCATAAACACAGCCAAGGAAACAAGAACTAGGAAAATAGGTGTTGAGAAAAGTCAGCTAAAAAAATAACCTCTGTGTATAACAGTCAGTGGTGCTGGTATACTGGGAGGACTGGAAGTGCACATAAAAGGGAACCCAGAATACTCCTAATACACGTGAGAGAGATAGTCCAAAAATCAAGCAGAAGTTCAGCAGAGGACTGTGCTTCAGAAAAAGAAATTTAATTCAGAAACTGAAAATGGAGACTACACAGGCAACAGGAAAAGAGCTTAGGGTCAAGGTGGTTCACAGGCAATATCAGTCAAGCATTAGTCTTTTTTGAGTGCAATGGCAAAGACCCAACAGGGTTGTTTTGAGCATCTTTTCAGAAAGATACCCTTTAAGAACAGTTCTAATTTTTTCCTGTGAATGTATAATACCCAACTCAATAGAGTCTACCTCTTAGACTGAATAGTTAACATGTAATGAAATATAATATTATTAAATATTAAGAACGATTTATTTATTTCCAAAATCTGTTTTTGCTTAGAGACCTTACTGATAACTACATTAATATGTGGCCCTGTTAGTGCATGTGTATTTTTATTTAGTTGGATGTTTATACATATGTATCTCATGAGATAAATTCTAGACAACTGTTATTGTACCCTCCCTTTCCTGTACAACTTTTACTGAAGCACAAGACAAATTTTCCCTGATGTCTCAAGACCTTTTGTAAATCACCACATCAAATTAAAATTATAAAGCAAAGATATAAAGGTAGGGAAGGGAGCTTGAGCTAAACATTTTGACCACCACTAGCATAAAGACAGGATAAAGACAGATTGTACCTTTCAGATTATCTGTTCTAACCTCAAACCTCCACAGGGTTTTCCACAGCTTTCCTACTGTGTAACCTATTAGACCATTAAGTTAGACTTGTAGTCAGAAATCCTTTCCTAAAACTAAGTAAGATCCTCTTTCTTACAAACTATAGTAATTATTTTTGGTGTGGCCTCCAGTTGACACAGAGAACGACTGATTTCTCTTTATTATAAACTTTCGTGTGATGAAAAAGCAAACTAAACTCCTAGCCCCCCAAACTTCTCCTTGCTTGTAGCACACAAACTCTTTTCTATGTATATCCTGTCTGCTGCCTTCCTTAAAATCTGTAGCCTATATAGAAAACAAACTGAAAGCAAAACACTGCTGAAGTATTGCCATGCTGGTTTCTTAAGGAGGAACTGGTTTTCCAGTACTCGTGTCCCTATCCTTTAGCATCTGCCACTAAACCACATGATTTTTTTTGTGGTGACCAAAGGTACAAGGACAGTGTGCTAAATTTGACAGTTTACATATCTGCAAGTATAGCTATATAATATAATCCATGGTGGACCTGCAGCAAATGTGTTATATACCTAAATAGTGTTGTAGAGTGTTACTGTACACAGTGGCAAACATCTGTAACATGCTGCCCAACAGCATAGATTAAAAAGAAAATAATACTTTTAAACAGAGAGAAATGCTCATCAGTTCTCCTTTTCAGTCTGAACTTCAAGTGCTAAAATCAGATCCACATTTTCATAGCCTATAACCACTTGTCCGTATACACAGTATGTATACATATACATATACATATACACATATACATATACACATATACATATACACATATACATATACACATATACATATACACATATACATATACACATATACATATAGAGTCTGCAACCAGCTTGCTTACCCAACTGTACTAACCAGATTTGAAAGGACTGTGGGTTTCAGGCTACATTTTGTCAGGTGTGTCATCACTATTTTATTTTCTGTATTATGTCTAGCCAGGACACACACACACTTCATTTTATGTTTTCTCCTAGTGTATACATTTTAACACTCTCCTCTGTGTGTAATTTGGCTTATTTCAAGGGAAATTTAGGCAACTTCTCCTATGCATATATTTTAATTAATCAATGAAGTGCCAGCAGGGAGAGTGGTAAATTTCTGTCACTCCATGATCAGTAATCACTATGGTCTGATCAAGGTGGAGACTGAGATTTCCTGATCTCAGACTCCTGTCAGTCTCAGCATTTCAGAACAAACTTGGTTTTCCCCTTTTTTCCTTTCTAAAGTATCGAAATTTCTCATTTATCCACTAAAAATAACATGCAAGCATTGACTTAAGGATGTCTGTTATGAGCCCAGTTTCTTCTTAAAACAAGGAAATATGAAGTACAAAGATAAGGTTGAGAAACTGTCAAAAATAAAGTTACACATGAAAACTTGAGTTCTATTAACAAACAGAGTTTACATTAAAGAAAACTTTAAGAATTTCATCCTAAATGTGGAGGCCTTTTTGTAAATGTATCTGCTGCAGCCAGCACACAGATTTCAGCAGTACCTACCCCTCCTGGGCCTGTAACAATCTGAGACATGGTTATTTATGAAGTAGATAGGCAAAGAAAAGAGTAACACTGTGTTCCTCAGAACAAAGCACAATGAGGTTGATGTCTCTTACATCCCTATAATTCAGGTAACAAAGTAGGAATGAAGAAGAGTCAGGACTCTTGTGTGCTCAAAACTCTGAAGTCCCAGGAAAATATGCTCTATCTCTGTCACTAAAACTGGTTTGCCATACAACCTCGGGCAAATGATTAGTCCAATGTTTTAGAAATGTTCTGCGAGGGTTTTTTTTTTCAGATTGTATGAATATTGACCACTCTAACCAAAACAAATGGCAACAGTTGGTCCTTTGGTATTTTCTACACAAGAATGAGGACAGCATTCAGCAGCAAACCATTTAGAAATTTGGGATTTAATCTCTCTGCACTGTAGTTCTCCCTGTAATAGGGGGAATAACAGGACTCCTTGACTTCACACATGGATTTGATGTCTACGGTCCCTTTATGATGGCAGTAGAAAGTTAACGTCCTGGGAAAGACATTTCCAGTGCCCTGCTCCTAGCTGCCCTGTTTAGCCAGGGGCAAACACAGCAAAGCGGGGAAAGGAAGGATGTGAGGAATTTTTGACATATGTTTTTACGTATTTATTTTTACTATAGCTGAGAGCTAGCATGCTCTTAGGAACTGCTGGCAGGCTTCCATGCCTGGCTGAAGAGCTTTGAATACCCATCTCACAGTAAAGTCCTTCCCCTGCTCTTCAGTGTATTCATTCTTGCAGGAGGGAAGGAGTAGGAAAGGGAGAGTTTAGTACCTCTCTCACTGAGGCCATCCCAGTGGGCTCCAAGTTATTAGATACTTAGTGGACCAGAGAATAGCTACCTTTAGTCTTACTTTTTCCTAGATCTAAGTAGTTGAGTTTAAAGGCTTGATCTTCTTCTAAACACAGGCTTTTGTCAAAGTGTGTTGTAAGCTTTACAAGAACAAAAAGAGGGTGCGAAGTCTTAGTACTGTCGTTGCAACCTCAGCCTCTGTGATTTTCTGATTTTTAAGTGGGTATTTGTCAACTAGTATTTTTAGCCTAGGTTTTGTGTGTTATTTCTCCTTTTAGGATAAAAAAAAGGGCAAGAAACGGTCTGGCTGTACACATGAAAAATTGTCATTGTACTGACCTAAGTAAGATCATCAGGTCTGATGCTTAAACTGGTCAGAACTGCGAAAGAAAGCTGACAAGACACAGATATACTGAAGCAACGACATATATTTTGTCTTTTTCAACTCCATTGGTCTTAACAGCTGGAGTTCTTGACAAATGTATCCATAACTGAGATGTCATTAAAGATATTCTTAGTAAATGAATCCCTGGAAAACTCATTTTAAACAAGGACTTCAAAACTAAATTAAGAAAAAAGAAGAGGGGAAAATGAGAGAGGTCTACAGAGTATGCAGAAAAAATGACAAGTTGATTTAAAACTACTTAACCAATTTTCTTCAACCTAAGAGTGTTTTCTTGAGGAGGCTCTATTGCAAGCCAACATAAAGATTTCTGGCTTGCCATTTTTGACTTAAACAGCTACAGAAGATTTCGATAACAACATATGGAAGATATTCTTTTCACATTCATTTAGCTGAAAGAATTTTTTTCGAACTTGTCTGATATAATCCAAGAGTAAAACCAAATATGGAAATCCCAAGTCCCAGAAGAATGTGAGAAATTAATGAGAGGTGCTAAGTTGAAGTTAAAATGAAAGTTGGCACTGAACTTTACCTAAACAGTCATGAGGAGGGATTTTTAATAATAGCCATCTTTGTTACTTTGTTAAGGAGGTATAAAACACCAAAACCAAACAAATCCACAAAAATCCTCCCTGGTTACCCATGGATCTTTTAAAGGGGGATCTCACCAAGCTTGCTACTTGAATTTGAGATGTTCCACCAGGCCTTTCAAGAAATATCACTTCTACATTATTGTTAAGACCTAGTTATTAAAATTACTAGAGAGATTTCTCTGCCCAAATTAAGGTGCAAACAAGACCACATGCTGAATTCAATAGTATGGATTTTTATTTAAAAGTAAATGAGATGTAGAGAGAGAGAGAGAAAGAAATAGGAAAAGGGGTCTAGGGGGGAAAAGAAAGAGAGTGACAGAAACACAGATTAAGTAGAAAAAAATATCACCACTCCATGGATCCTGACAGCATCCATTTGGTTCTCTTCTTCTGGCCTTCTCTGCTGTGGGGGTCTCAGCTTTATCAAAGTGATGATTTCCGTCTCGATCCAGTGAAAGGAGCCCACAAAGCACAGGGTCCACTGGGTTTCTATTTGCTCAGGTTCAGGTAGGAATGCCCAGGTACCTACCTCCTTAGTGGTCTATTGTTTGAGTCATTTACCATTAACAGTCCAGTCTCCCACAGATTTATATAAAACCCCATTTGTTTTGCAGGAGATAACTATTGGCATACGGCACAAATGAGCATCCACCACAACTTTGAAAACCGGTATTAAGTGTGGCTGCAAACATTTTGGTGAAGGATGGTGATTGTATACGGAAACTGTCAGAACAGAAATTGGTAAAGGCATTCCCTCTGCCACTGCTCCATTAAAGTCCATTAAAGTCTTGGCCTTATGTAATACTAGAGTCTCGTCATCATTTGTACACAATAAAGGTATCGCTGGGTTGTCAGGTTTACCGTGTGAGTTATACAGTCCATGGCGAGAGCAGAGCTTTACCTGTGTGAAGCAAATTTCTCCTCTCTATTGAAGAATGTGAGATGGGGAGGTACACTTGCATCAGTCCCAATGCTCTCAGGAAGGGTTGAGGGGGGATGCAAGTGCCCAGGGTCCTGCACCGTGAGCAGGCCAGTGCCTCTGACGCTGTGTAACCATGAGAACAACATTGCAGGCAGCGTCTGTGTCAAATGTTCCCCAGCCCATGGGGACAATCACAAGCAGACAGGCAAGATATGGGGGCACCCACAGCCACACCAACATCTACATGAACTGCAGGAGCTGCACTGATGGCTGGAGGAGGTGCGGCTCCAGCTGCCCTCGATGGGTCTTCTCCTGGCCACCACCCCAGCAATGAGTTACAGCACAAGGTTCCCCAGCTGCAGACCAGACTGTGCAGCCCTGGGTGGTGGCTGCTCTTGGACTCTGCTCAGAAAAACCTCCCTGGGGATGCTGAGTGCTGCCAGCAGTGTAATGCAGTCTGGCTCCTTGCAGTTGGGGAGCAAAGTCAGCTGGATTTTGGCCAAGTCTTTCACAGGAGCCCAGCAGGGGAGTCAGGGTTCCCTCTGCAGAACCATTCTCTGTGGCTTGCTTGTAATTTGATCTACAGCTGCCAAGAGCGAATGCTGCCTATACTTACCAAGTTGCATGAAATAGCATGTATAAGGATGTCCCTTGTTAAGGAACACCCATGGTTTAAACACATTAAAGAATGGAATGAATCACAACTTTTATGCAGAGAACATTACACTAAATCCCTAGCATAAAAATATTTTGTGTACTAATTGGTTTTATCTTGCTGTGCTTTATTCAGCTTTTGCTGTGATGGCCTGAAATAAACAGCAAAGCTTCAGTTTTGCCCACTGTCAAACCCAAATTCTGCATGTTTGCTTTATGAGACCCATCTAAGTGACTTCAGTGCCAGTGCGTGGACCTCCTGCTTGTGACAGGAGCAAGAGCTACTTCTCATCTACAGCACTGTGGTGTGGTAAATGCTGACTTAAATGCAACTAATGGTATAATTAATGGACAGACTTGTTGCTTTTCATTAACTTGTTCGGCTAATAAAACACATTTCCAAGCTCCAAAGGAGTCAGTGAGCATTCAGAAAATTTGATTTATCAGTAACAGGCAGCCAAAGCTTTCTGTATCCCTTTCAAACAAATATTCCTTTACAAAATTAGATAAGTATATGAACTGCTATGGAGTATGTCTTTATAAAAAACCACAAGTCATAAGATAGTTTCTGCTGATTTTTCTCCTTTACCCCTTCAGGTTTTCTATGTTGTCAGCAATTTTGAATCTTAAAAAACCCCCATCAGATTATAAATGATCCAGAAAACCTCACTAAAGCTTCTAATTTTTACCAAACTGACCATACAAATCATCTAGCATGGAAGTGAAACAGCTGCATTGGAAATGTCATGTCATGCTATTGTACAAATTAGGAAGCATCATCAGAAACAGATTTTAGTTCTCTTTTACCTAAAATCGTAATTTCTTCTCCAAAATTTGTGTTCTTCTGTTTAAAAATTCAATGAAGCACCTTTTGCAATTAGTTATATATGTTCAAACCAAAAGACAAATGCTTGGCCAAATAGCATTACCCTAGTGTGGTGTGCCAGCCTTTTATATGGGAAAAGCTGGTTCTGTCTCCTTGAGATGTTTCCATTTTGACTTTCAAGAACAACCAAACACAATTATTTTAAACAATAGAGCACTTCAGACATATTTCAAGCAGGGAAACCATTAAATTAAAATTCTCAGAATCACAGGTCATTTTTTGAAGTATAGATCATTAAATTTAATTGTCCCTTACAAGAACTGGGCAAATCACGCTCCTAGGATTTAAAAAAAAAAGATCCAGCTGCTAAGCTTGAAGAAGATATAACTATTCACATCATTTATTTTTTATTGCACAGCAGTAAAGTATACTGTGTAGTATTTTAGACAACTGTATTAAATACAACACTCTCTGACCATTTTTGAAATAGAGAGGCTGTCATTTTCTTTCAAAATAATTTAAGCAATGTAGATTTGAGTTAATAGAAAACTTTTTTCTGGATCATAACACCTACAATAATTGCCTTTCTCAGGACCAGCATTTATTTCATAAGGGTTTTATAGCAGACGTGCTCAGCACAACAAAAGGAGTTGGTGAGAGGCTTCAAAGATGCTGCGAGCAAAAGAAGAGCCACAGTCAGCAACTCATNAGAAAACCTTCTCAACCCCCAACACTAGTGCAGGGCTTATTTCTCCTTCATGGTGGGATCTGCCCGGCTGCTCCATGGATCGCTGTGCCAGCAAGGGTGTCACATCTTCATGAATGAGCTTTTTTCGCAAATTCATTGGGCATCTTAGACTGCCACACAAGACCCCCCTGCAGAGTATTTGGGTTGCCCTAGGAAAAACATCTGCCCACAGCTCATTGCTTCATTCTTTAGAAAGGCTCTGCCTCTTTGTATTTGCAGTAGGCTAGCAGTCTCATGCACAACTCCTGATCCGCTATCCTGAATTTTTAGAATCTGTGTTTATCTCATAAGGCTGGAGAGAAAGAAGAGGGATCCAAAAGTTTCCCTGACATCCACAGAGCTAGAGAGAAAAAAATTTTGCAATGCTTAGTGCCTGACCTCTCTGAGTACGGTCACTAGACTGGTGAAAAAGCTTTTGCTGTACTAAAGAATAGGGTAGACCCAGCCTCCTGGGCACTCAGGATTAGCAGTGCTCCTGGAAACTCAGTGCCCTCCAGATGTGAGATGGTTGACCTGAGGCTGACCATTTCAAAAAGCAAAAGGCCTCTGCATGTCCCAGTGTCAAAGTGAGCTCTAGCCCTGCAGAACAGAGCGCTGCTTTCTGACCCGACAGGGCTGCGTGACGTGCTAAAATGCCTCTTTGATCACCACAGTCCAACGCCATGCTGTGATGCATGCCAGTCATATGCTTATGTCCCACATGTCTTTGAAACTAGTGTGCTCCAAAGAGTGACACTGGCCAAACTGAAACCACTTACCCTCTCCTTGCCCGTTCTTAAAAAAACCTCTGGCAGGTAGGGGAGTAGAAGAGAAATACTCATGCTGCAGGGGAACACATCATATTCCTACTCCACCGCTCAAAAAGTTTCCCAAACATCACTTATCAGGAGAGATGGAACATGAATGTAACTGTACTCGGAGTTGGCCTTCATATCCCCTTGGAAGTTCCCCTATGCCCTTCCTCTCCTCTAAGTGATCAGCTTTCTTACACTGGCCCCTCGGCATGGATGACAGAGGCTGGGTGGGAAAACGGGTGAGCATGAGGGGATTATATTGCATGATCTGTTCCTAGCCCCACAGGAAGAACAGCTAACTACCTTCCACTCCTATAACATCTCAATGCCTCCTCAAAGAACACCCTTCACCCAGGAGTTATTTGACTTCAGAGACAAGTTCCACATCCCCAGCTTTTATCCGTCCTTCGACCCCTCCTAAGTCGGTGCTTGGAAGCAACTCCAGTCCACCCAGTCTGTAAGCCCACCCCAATGTTTATAGCAAGTAACCATGTTCTAGAGGCAGGGCATGAAAGGGTGGTGTCTTCATCCTACATGGGATAAAAGGGAGGGATAGACCTAAGGGCCTTCCCAAACAGCAGTTAGTCCTGAGGAGACACACTGTGAAAGGCAAAAATACTCTATTGTTGTCAAGTGCAAACAAATTTTATTGGCCTCACACAGAGAGGCTGCTGGCAAGGAGTAAGGTCTGAAAGCTAGTCCGTGCTTCATAGACTTTCAGGGACTGTCTTCCCCACTGGGACACTAAAATAAGAGAAAATATGTAAGCACAAGCCAGGCTTTCTAACTAGTCTCAGCCTACATTGCAATGTTCACAACTAGGAAATATTTTCAGATAGGCCACTCTTGTTTATTGGGGCCATTTGGATACCTTTGGAGTCCATTCAGATTAAATGCACATGGAGATCCTTTCCAGGCCATGGCATAGTTGGATTACTCTGAGCAAAGTAAACATAACACAAACAGGCTATGTTCTGGCCTGGCCCATAAAAACACCTGAAAGACAGCAAGGCCCCCATCGTTCTAAGGACCTCACATCCTTAGAATCAGAGTAAACAAAGGCAAGTGCCAATAGCCCTTTCCACCATGCAGTTCTGAGGCACAAACCCAGACAATAGGCTGTCTGTCCATGCACTCGTTAAAAAGCATCTGTTTTTACAGGCGATAAAAACACAGACAAGGCACTCTGCTCCTGGAGATGAAAGCAGGCACAACCAAGAAGCCCAGGAAGACAAGAACTTTCTATCCCGTAGAGGTCCTCTAGCACCCTTCTTTTGACCTCCATACCCATGAGCTCCTTTGCTCCTTAGGTCTACTCGTTTATCTGCTTCAAAGTAGGGGCACAGACTGCCAGCATTCAGGAAGCTGTAGCCTCTCCCACCGGTGCCTGCAGCACTACAGGGATTCCTACCACTTGCCAACTGCAAAGGGGATGTGCTGGGAATTTCTGGCAGGGTGATCCCTCCTTGTAGCAAAGCTATGGCGCTCTGCCCTCAAAATACCCCTCTTACCACCCCCATCCTTCCTCCCTAGATACTGAGGAGTCACAGTCTTCCCACTTAACCCAGCCTTCCAAGTGGCCTATGGAAAGTGATTGTAGACACATATAACACCTACAAGAGCTCTGCAGGCAACATGTGAAGTACTCAATGTGAAAGAAAGCAAGGCAAGGCCTGAGCTGCTCCTACCCTTGCTCTGTTCATTCAACTGAAATGGGAATAGCTAGAAAGGATAGCATGGAAATATGTTTTTGAGGGACAGTATAAAGACAGCTTGCCCGTCTCTTCATATTGTGTGACCTAGAAAGGAAAGAGAAGCGAATCCTTTCTTTGGCTGTTGCAATTATACAGCTTGAAGCAGTCAGGCTGTCTACCTTCCCGCAGGAGATGTGACAGCTTCCAGCACAGAAAGCTGCATTCTTCTACTTTGAAGAGCAGATTTATAATCCATGAACTGCATAATCTAAAGGGAGCAATAAAGGTTTTTCAAATAATAATAAAAAAAATAAAAAAAACTGCTACAGCCTCAGTTATGGAGCTTTGGATCTGTTTTTAGTATTTTCACATGGAAAAAAGCATCAGCTGAACCAGAAAAAGATGACATGGGCCAGATGTTACCATACATTATAGAAGATTTCTGTCACTGCCCAACATCAAGCCTGGCCTTTTGCAGACCCATCCTCGGGTCAGGGAGGATTCCTCTTGCTCCTTCCTCACCACACCCTCACAGAGCCGGAGTGGTAAAGGCAGGCGGGAACTGCAGCCAGCCACTTCAGAGCAGCCAGCCTCATTCAGATCTTGCCTCCGGTGGCCCAAACCAAGGAGGAGCCCAAAAACATCCGTTTTACCTTTCTTCCTTAACTGCTCCATTTTGTACAAGTCACATTAATGGGTCTCTTTGAGTTCAGCCTACAGGAAGAAAAAAACCTCCAATGATTTTAAGAGAAGGCAATCCAACAGTTGTCAACACTGCATGCCGTTTTTCTTCATACAAATAATAGAATTGCAGATTTAATTTTTTCCTTCTAAAACAGTGCAGAAAATTTATCAGGCAGTCACAAAATCCTCTCTCAGGCTGTTTTCCTTGTAAGGGCGAAAGACTTAAAAAATGGGGGCTCAAATGTAACAACTGGAAACATTCTGGCTGAAACTAGCATCCCATTATGAGTGTATATGTGAGGTTTGAGGGCCTCTCAAAGCTCTTTTAGTGTTCAGCCTACCTTTTAAATTAATGACATAACAGATTTTGAACTTGACCTTTTCTTAATGACCAGGCAGGAGCTTTTTTTATCTTGATTTTCCTAACAAAAAGATGCCTGTAAGGGAGTTCTTCCTGCCTCACCGTATGCATAATGTACAAAATAAGAATTGCTCTTGGCCCTGCTCCACCATCCCAAGGGGTCAAGCTTCTCTTTGGTCCCTGAAAATTTATCTCCCTCTTCTCCCCAGAACTTGCTTGGAGACAATGGACAGTGACAAGGGACAGGTCCTTCCAATTGCTTGGCTCCCTCCTGTTCCTTCCTCAAGCACATAGAATACAAAATATGCCAGTAGCATCACCATCCGCCCTGACAGCCCACAGCCAGAAAGGAGAACTGCGGTAACCCAGTCACTTAGACCCTGTCAAGTAGGCACCACTGTACTTTTAGCCGGAATATTGCACACAAAACCACGTGTGCTTTCTCCAAACAGCACATACATACACAGAGTCCACAGAGACACTCCATACATGCTGTTTGCCTGATTCCTGCATGTCAGAAACACCATTCTTCATAGCTGTGATTTGTCCAGGAAAATTGTATAGAAATATACATAAATCTCAAACAGTAAACTAGACAACTTAAATTGTACCCAAACAAGCTTCTTTTTTTTTTTTTTTTTAATATATATTGTAGTTCCACCACAGATTCCTGGTCAGGACCCCAATCAAAAGAAGAAAAAGGACCATATATTTCTATTTTCTGATTTTCAGCTTGTTGTTTTCTTTTTATTAGCAAAATTAGATAATTTTTCTTGACCTGAAAACTCCTCCAAGCAACGTGTTATCACAGGACTACCTCTATTGCAGCTGTTTTTAGGTAGACATTTGGTCAGAGAAGGGGAGAATAATTCAGTCTTTAAGTATTTAGTCACAGCTGCTACCAGGATCATGTCTTTGTCATTTAAACCAAAACAAGCAGCCACTAATTAAATCTGCCTTTCCAGAAGGAAGAAGACTAGACTTTCATGACAACTGCTTGCAGTCTTCATAAGAAATAAGAAAGCCTAAAAAATATGAGTGTTCATCCATAATATAAGAACTGGTGAGTCTGTAGTACAGTGGGTATAAAGTGTGTGTGGTCCCTGGGCAAGCCGTCTCATATAGAGGTGTGTCTGAGAAAGATTTGAAAGATGAAGTGTAATACCCTAAAATTTGTATGGCTAAAGAAGAAAACATAGATGTAGCTGCCTTGTAGAGATTTTCTAGCTTCAAGGGGACCTGGAATTGTTTTTTGGGCATTTCTGCAGAGCCTACTGCTGCACGCAGGTACGACAAAACCTCTCTATTGCCTTCTCCCTCCCTGGAAGCTGGAAGTGGTCTCCCTTCCCCATGGCGGAGCGTTTGCTGGGCTGCTTTCTTGCTGGTAGCTTTATGAACGCAGCACGTTGGCTGGGGTGAGCATCCGTCTGCAACCACGGCTTGAGGTTGTCCTTCGTGTGTGTCCCCTGCAGATGTTAAACTCATGGCTTTAACACAGTGCCAAACAAAGGGGAGGAGAGCCCTCCACAGTGTTTGCTATGCAATCCCACTGTGATGGAAATGAGGTTCTCTGGTTTCTCCTGTCTAACCAGCACCTCAGGAGGGAATGGATCCTGCCTTTGCAGTTGTCCTGTGCATAAGGAAAACCTATGTCTCTGTAAAACCCTATGAGCAGTCCACCTCCCTTGATCCACTGAGACAAAGCAACCAAATCTCTGCCTTTTGTTACACTTCACGTCATTGCTGTGGATGTCTCTCAGGGGACAGTGCTAAGGAACATCTTAATTCCTTTTGTTTTGGTAACTGTGTCTCACCCCTCAGGTGAGCCCTGCACAGGATCAAACTAATACAAGAATACAAGGAAAAGCATAATAGAGACTCTCACATATTCGGGCACCATTACTTGCTCATAATATCTTCTCCTCCCTCCAGATATTATTTTCATCCTTGCATGCACTTCTGCTGTGAGTTTCTTTCTGCTGAAATAGATCCTCTCAAATTTGGGAGCTTAAGGGATAAATTTGCTCATATTCATGGAAGTCGTGAGGCTGAAACTGTTGCTGTGTTGGCTCCATGCTGCCAAGCCACTTCTTTCCCCACTCAGCAGCCAAAAGAGCTCCAAGCCGGCATCCCGGCGAAGATTACTGCCCTCTCCATTCCGCTGGGATACAATATTGTTTGGTATGTAGCCACAAAGGAAAACCTGAGCCCTAAGATCATGAGAGAGACTGAACTACTCCCTTCACACTTAACCTCAGCTGTGTTATCTAATTACCATTTCACTCACACAATGCTGTTTACTAGACTGGGGCTGAATAGATGCAACTAAGATCAAAATTTGGTTCTTAATAAATTTCTGGAGTCAAGAGAGACAGTTTGTGATCCTATAGGATAGAGAAGGGATGATCATGGAAAAAGAGTAAAGCTGGGTTATAAAATAGTCCAAAAAATTTCTGAAGTTTTTCTTGAGTCGTTCAGGGACAGGAGGATAGGATGATGTGCATAGGGAAAAATGGATAGAGACCTAGATGAAAGAGGAGAGAATTCAGTCCAACCTGCATCTCAAACTTGTTGTCTTGGGAACCATCTTCATTGAAAATATACCTAGTGTAAATTTCTATATTTTTGATTGAAATGTTTGCTCAAGTTACTATGACAAAATCCATCTCTGTGTAACTGCAAATGAGTTCTTCATGTAGGCTAATTTTTCTCTGTTGCTGCTTTAACCTCATTGCTTCTGTCCTGTTCTCATTAACTAATGATAGGAATTTGATTGTAGCCTGTTTTTTCAGTATCTCTTAAAAAAAGTCAACAATCATGTCCACTCCTGCTTCACCCATCAAAATAAACCTTCACTAGGAGGCAATTAAGGTTGCTCAGGCAATATGCCACCATAACAACAACTGAAAGGAGGGACCTTTCCAGGTCACCCTGTCCCCATAAATGTTGGCCTGTTTTCTCTGGAGCACCTCATCTGCATCCTCTGCTCGGACCTTGGAGGCTTTCTGCAAGACCTTTCGAACTTCAGCAGATGTCATTGTCTGTCATGTCTGTCAACTGGTGAAGTTTTGGATACGAATAATTATTGCTAAAGCGTGTCATACTGGCACCAGAGGGCTGCCATTACTAATAAACCTAAGTGGCTGTGTTGGTTAGTGCCACTAAAATCCCATGGGATTAAGACGAATAGAGGCACAGCTTCTTGTACAACATACTTGTGCATTGCGGTGTAGATCAATGTGGCACCCTGGCCGCTTCAGGCTGAAAGAGGAATGGGCTCGCTGTTTTCAATAGTGAGGTGGCCAAATTCTTCCTTTGGCAAAAGTTTATTAGAACACTGATACATTTAAAAATTTACCTTGTTTATGGCTGTTTAGCAAATTCCATGGTGGAAATTAGAAATCCATGAAAAAGAGAATTTTACAGGAAATATCCCACATAATTTTTAGTCAGGCCTTCTTATTTTATATAGTTAAGAGATTTATTACTTCTTCTGGGAACATTTGGTGCCTACAGCAAGCTGTATTTCTCAAATTATCTACCCCAGCCTAATTTATCTAGGTAATTAATACTGAGGGCTATAGAGCCCCTCAGGGAGCCAATGCTTTTACTGTTGGGCACACGAATAATCCTGTCTTGCCTTCAGCTTTGGACTAAGGTGCTTAAAGAAGGACCTTCCACAGAAGTACTAAAGTCCTCTTCTGGAGCTGCTGCCAAAGATGACCAAGTTTAAGACATAATCCTGTTTTGAAGAGGTGATCCCCGTGGGGGGGATGAGCATGAGTGGATGCGTGGGACACGGGGTTTCTCTGTCCCTGTTCCCTTGGTCATGTGTACCCCAAATTCTGTCCCCTATTGGTCAGTTTGAATGTAGCCCGCGGGAATCCTGTACTTAAGGGAGTGTTCACGGGACCCCGGGGGGGTTGTTCCAGACCTGTTCTGGGGGCAGGTCGCTGTCGGAGTCCCTGCCGGACTCCGGCCATGTGCGGCCAGGGGGAATAAAATCTGGAAACATCTATCAAATATCGTCTCCTTGATTCTTCCACGGGCCAAGGCTGTCTCCCAGGGAAAGGTTGCAGCCACCCCACTGCAACACTGTTTCCCAGTTCCAATTGTTTTACAGGTCTGCACCCCAGTCTCAGACTTGCTTTTGTGGATCTGATTCTCTGAGCTCCCAAGGACCATGCTCAGACATCTGAAACTCCACCTAAACCCATATTTTCTCATGGCAGTGCTAAGCTCTCAGAGGCCTCTTGTTGGCAAGAAACTGAGAGCTCAGGTCAAGGCTGGAATTGAGGTCATCTGCATAAGGCTCTGATGGCTCTCTGTAAGAGGCTCTTGCTACCTTAAGAGAAGGGGGGGAAGCCTAGAAGTTAGGCACTACATCACCCTTGTCAGTATGTTACCTCCTTTCTTGCCAGATGTCTAATAAAATAGTCTGTGGAATGATATCCTCATAGATCAGTTTTAAAATTAAATGAAAATCTCATGTTCTAAAGAAGAAAAATGCTGATCTATTAGCTAGTACTGCAGAAAATAGGAACCACACAGTGTTATAGCTAGGGCATATACATGAGACTCTGTATGAGAAGAATTCCGAATTCAGCAAAAAGCCATGAATAAATATTGCTGGAAACACTTTTAGTGTTCCCAAAGAGAAATACTTTTATAATTATGCTTTGTCTAAATCCTGTCAGTCAGGGAAGAAGGATAATTTTCAAGGTAGGGTAAAAATACTGATCTGCATGAGCTGTTTCTGATTCCTTCTTGTCTTCAGGGAAGCACAGGTAATGCACAATTACAGGTACTCTTCCATGATGAACCTTCAGTGTTAGATTACTGGTAGAGAAAGTGGGGGAAAAAACCCAAACAGGCTTTAGCAAAACTCACATGATGAAACTCAAGTCAACTGAAATAATTCCAGTCTTTTCAGACATTTTCCCTCTGGAGCACTATTGTTACAAGCAGTATATTTTCATTTACCAAGATGCAGATTATTTGCCTTTCCCTTTCAAAATTATGCTCATACTTAGTTTCTTCCATTTGCAATTCCTTGTCACATACTTTGCTGTGTTCTTTTTAGCTGCTACTTTATTGCCAAACGTAAAAGACTAAAAATTATCAACCACAAGATAAAAATGTGCTAGTATTGATCAGATCACCCTGTGTATTTAAAACAGATCGAATGTGCTACAAGGGACATCTCTGCCACTCCAATAATCAGAAGCTTCTGTAAACAAAATTCTTTTTGCTATAACTATCAAAACATTAGTTCAGGAAAGCTGGAACTGAATAAGTGGCGTTAACCTGTATTTGCCCTCCTCTTTACACATACATATATTTACAGAAAGTTTCTGTCTCTTCTAGTTGTGAAGATAACCTTTCAAGTATAAACTGAGAGGAATGCTGGCTTGAGTCTGGAGCCAAACACATGGAAACAATAACACTAGACATAAGCTGCCTTCATTCATCTCAGTGGGATGCTAGCAATGAAGTCTCCTTATGACAATGTAAAAGCCAGACCTGTTAACTATTTCACTGCTACATTTTGGTAGGAGTAAGTTTCATGCAGCTAATCTATCCATCACAGCCTGACTGTATTTTCCTTTTAAAGGATATGCCATGTAATATGACTATGTATTTGAAATATGTACATAACCCATCTTTATTTTTGTCTTGACCAAACTATACTTTGACTGTTTTAATAGCTGATGTTCTGCATATCAGATTCTGCTCTGTTCTAAATGAGAAATAAAATTCTTTCTTGAATAAGTTTTCTTTTTCAAGGAACTTTTTTCCCAAGGTTTTCTTTTTGTTTTCTTTTTTTCCTTCCCCCTCTTCCAAAGGGCAGTTGTGACTGAGCAATCCAAAGACTAAACTTAAACCATCTTAAAGGCATACGGACAGATCATTTGTCCAAATGTCTGTCTGCCCCCTGTTTTTTTGCAGAAAGCAGTGTGTCAGTTCCTACAGAGTGAACGTGGTGTGCTCATTCTATCAGAAAGAAGATTTGG
This sequence comes from Mystacornis crossleyi, assembly GCA_013400655.1. Classification (NCBI taxonomy): domain Eukaryota; kingdom Metazoa; phylum Chordata; class Aves; order Passeriformes; family Timaliidae; genus Mystacornis; species Mystacornis crossleyi. The sequence continues at coordinate 8,183 of VYZQ01011963.1, read as the reverse complement.
TCAAAGGAAGATTTCTCTGGTTACTTACAGGATTCTCTAACAGGATCTGCAGGATCTGATATCAGTCTGCCTTAAACCTCTGCTGACTAGGGTCTTTGGCTGTAGTTTCCAAGCAGGAAAAAGTGAAGTGTGACAAACCTCAAGGCTGAGCAGGAAGCTCCTATGTCAGAAGAGAAATGTAGGTCAATGTGCTTTGCAAAAGAAAATCTCTGTTTTCAATTAAGTGCATCATAAGAAGCAGCAACTGTCAGTGGTTCCATCTCTGCTCTTCCTGAGCAGGCATCTGCTCTTTCCCTCTGTCTTCCACAGCTGGAAGCAAGGGCCCTGGTAGGAGTCAGGAGTGGTAGTTCTTCTTATCACCTTGCTCCAGTTTGTATTGAGATTTACAGGAAACAAATATATTTACTAATATTATCATTTAATGATATTTACTCTCTGTTGCTATCTCTGTCCTCCTTCCTCTGTCCTCTGCAAGGAAAACAAAGCTAAAAGAGAATCTGATAGCATCACTCCAAGGACTGGGCTGGGTAATAGCATCAGAGCGATACAAGAACTTGGCATAGTACAAGAACTTGGAGTAGTTATTGTTACAGCAGGTTAAAAAAAAAAATGCACCCTGGATTTCTAAACTATGCTGACCTCTCAGTGGTGAAGAATCAATCCTGTATGGTGTCTTGCAGTTTGTTCCTCAGAAATCCTGAATAATCTTTTGCTTGTTTCTTGGCTATTTATTCCAGTTGCGTAAAATGTTCCATCCAACTCAGTCCCACTGGAAAATGAGGAGAGGTTTGGGTTATTTCATTTCAGTGGATTTGTGATCAAGCTTATAACAGAGATAAAAAAAAAGACCATGTGAAGGTTGTCTGAGCAAAAGCACTGACTTTTGCTAAATCCCATGAAGCTGAACAAGTAGTAGCAATAGTAAGAAACTTTTGAAATTACTTAGTCTTATCAGGGACATCTGGTACACTGAGTTCTGTTTCCAAAATCTGTGAGTGAGTTCTTTAGAAATTTTTCTTCAGGAAAACTGCATTTTCTCCTCATCAAACTGTTTAACATAATTCCTAAATGATTACACATAAATGTTGTGGCATTCTCTTTCTCCAGCTGCAAGCCGCTGTATTTCAGAAAGTGTTTAGGTCTGTAGAAAGCATTTATAGAAGACGTTTACTTTCTTAGAAGTACCACTTATCTAATTGTTTTTTCAATCATGAAACATAATTTTGATCATTGTTTAGTTCTGGATTTGTGTTTTTGTGAAGGCTGCTGTTGGTGGGCCTGAAGGAGGTTCTTTGGGTTGAAAGAGAGATTTAGAATATTTCCGCTTCTCTTCTTTCGGCCTTTTGTCTTGATACATCACCCTCTGAAAATACACCTCTGAATCCAGTTTAGCGTGCTTCTTTAGACACATTAAACAGTGAATATCTGGATGACTGGGGAAGACCAAGAAGGCTGGAATGGGGCACGATGCCTTCCTCCACTAAGGCTGGTAAAATCCTAACCCTCCAGCAAGCCATTCAGAGCTCTGATCTACATGAGGGCTCTTCAATATCTTATGAGATATGTAGGATGTGAGATATGTAGGATGTGCTTAGTGTAACTCCCAGGGGAAATATGTTTTTCTGAGAAACATGCACTCCTTCTCACTCCCTCACTCAAGACAGATGGGCAGCTCTCTGGGATAGGGGGCTGTAAGGTTTTACTTCCAGCTGTGATTTCTGTTTGGGAATTTGATGGGGTTTTCATCCTGTTCTTGGGCCGCCTAGGGGGGCTGGTTGCTCATGTGCAAACCTACAGAGAGGAGCAGCAGCTTTATGAGATAAGCTGAAGCACCTCAAGGTAACTGGTGTTGAGCGCAGCCTGTTGGAAGCAGAACACTAACACACTGATGTACAATACGGACTTACACCTACTGTTTCCTTTCAAGTACCTCCTAGATGGAGAACAGAAACTGTAATTTCACAAACATTAAAGCCACATTGTTCATTCAAACAGGTAAAGGCAGGCACAAATATCAATCCTAGTGGCACGGACTTATTATTAGCTTCTCACCATGTACAAGTACAGTTTCTTACATTTGCAAGTTATATTGAATCCCCTGAGTTCCAGTTCCACTACTATAATTGCTGCTATATACCTGGATAAAAAGCCAGTGCTGACACCACTGAGGAGGTTCAGATCTGTTAAGCTGTCAATCAGTAAGTGGTTTTCTCATCAATCCTGGGTGCTGCTGAAAAGAGCCTGATCAAGGTTTATTCCATTTCAGTTTTCTTTCGCCTGTTTTGTACTTTCTCTCTGATCTTCTACTAGGCTTATAGAAAACTAAACTGTAAAGTTGTCCATCTAAAGAGGTTATTATAACAATGCAGTCCTGGCTGAAATAACCAGTTTCAATTTGATTGTGTTAGGAGAGCAACATATGTATACACACACAGAGGCATGTATATGGATGACTAAACTCTCATTCATAATACTGGTTTTACTATTGCTGTGATAGGAATAACAAAAAACTCCACGTCCCTCTAGACCATTAAACAAGGCAAATGCAACAATGTGGTGTTTTCCTTCAGTGTCTTCACCCTTGCCTGGAAATGTCATTTGTCCTCAGCAGTGAAACACCACTTTCTGTCCGGGTGGGAGAAATTTAAAGTTCTGGAAGTTTCAGGGTTGTTTTCTTTCAGGAGGATGAACATCTGAGGGAAGTACCTTACCTTCCCACATAGCTAGGTGTGGCTAAATTAATTTCTTCTTCCTCTCTCCATCTTAGCTGCTTGGGTTTCCATCCCTTCTCCAACACTGACGTGGATGTTTTTACCCTGAAACACAAGCTCTTGTGGTTGAATGACCATTACTCTTTTGTTTGTATGTACATTAATTTGTGATTCTCTTGAGCATGTTTTCATGCTCGTAATTTTGGTCTCTCTTACTTTGGGGCATTCAGCTTATGCATTGCAAAGAAAGAGTATTACCTCAGACTAAAAGAACTGGGGTTTACAAGTCCACCAGGCCACTAGATGCTCTCTTAGCAAAACTGAATTAAACAAAATTGTATTTCATAGGGTTAATATTTGTTAGCTCGAGGCCTGGTCATTACACAGTAGAGGAGCAATTATTCATTCTAATTCCTCTGGGAAGACAAGAGGATTTTTTTAACTGAACCACTTTGGAAAGGGATATTGCGACGGTGTTTCTGTATATTTTCTTCACTGCAGTATCCATGCCCTGGTGCTGCCCACCAGATGAACCAGATTATCTCACATCAAAACTGGCCTGCAGCACAGTGCAGTTCCTGGGGCTGCTGTGCACGTATGTGGTGGTGCACAAGCAGCTTTGGGCAAATGCAGAGTGTGCTCTGATGCAGGACACCGTGATAGTCCTGGGACAGCCTTCGGGACACTTGGGTCCTATCATGAGAATACTGCGAGCTCACAAGGTTAGTGGCAATGCTTGTAGGTTTTTTTTTTTTCCTCCTGTAGGTACGGCACTAGAGGAAACTGGGAGAACACAAAAATTATAAAGAGGCAAGTTGTTTGCTTTCAACACATTTATGGTTTCCTTCTCCAAACTGTTCTGCTAAACTGAACCAGAAGTTGCCAGTGCTGTCAAACAACCTCAAAACACTCCTGTAAAAGTCAAAAACTCTGTTGCATGCTTTAAAAACCTACCTCCCTGCCCCTGCACTCAGATTATGGCATCACTGCAGCTAAGGGAGAGAGCAGGAGCAAGACTGATCCCAGTGTTCTCTGAGGCACCCTGGCTGCCTGACTGACAGCCCTAAAGCTGCCTAAAATTGGGCTGCCTGTGTGTGTGTCTGAGAGCACCTGGAGGCACCTGGCAGGGTGCAGAGTGATTTTGACACATGGAGTCCCACCAGTGTGAGGGGATGGCTTCAGCTGTGCATGAGACCAGCCTTACCCAGGCTGAATCCTTGGGGTGAAAGAAAAAAATACTTTTTTTTTGTGTTTTGTTTTGCTTTATTTCAGCTAGGAGAGCACTTTGGAAAGCTGACACTGATTTAGCCACCCTGAGTTCTCTCTTTGAGTTCCTGGCACTCTGCTGGGGACAAAACAGTTCAGTGAATGCATGTTGCTTTGCAGAAGGGATTGCTGCCCACCGGGGCATGCTGGGGGACACCTGAGGGAAAAGGGTGGCACCAGAACCTTCTGCAGACATTATTGTCACAGGTAATATTCCCTTCCTCACGAAATTAAAAGCAGACAGATTCACAAATGGGGTGCAATGTACATAAATGCAGGTTTTCATAGCAAACAGGCACTTCCAAGCCTCTTCTGCAAATGATGATTCTTGAACAAGTGAATGTCTTCAATTTATAGGGCAGGATTTGGCTTTGTGAGTGTCTCAGATTAAGGAAAAAGCACTGGCACTTCAGAGGTTGGTCAGCTGCAATACACAGTTCCTGGGGCTCAAAAGTAGCTGGGCTTTGATCCAGAAGCTTATATCTATCTCTCTGTGAAAAACAGAATGAGGACTCTTTAATGGAGGAAACTTTAGTCTGCCTCAGACTTCTTCATTTTCAGCTAAATCAGAGGCACACACAGTTTGAAATGCCAAAATAAGTAGAACTTCATAGTTACTGCTATCTTTAAAATTCTCTTGTCATGTCTTTGTAGAGATAGGGAACATTTCCTGTCACCTACATGTAGACAGCTTTTATGTATGGGGAAAAAAGTTAAAGAAGCAATAAAAATAAATCCTCTGTTGGGATCTGCATACAACAGAGTTTGTGACTACAGTTTAAACATTTTTTTTCTGTTTACATAAGTAAAAGGAGAACTGTGACAAGCACTTTAAAGCGTGAATATTGTACACTCCTGGGATGCTGCTAAGACCTACTGAAGTTGTAAGCTTTTCTCCAAGCTCAGTATTATTCCATAAAGACTAAGGATGACATTCTTGTCCCTGAGGGGGAACCTGTGATAATTTATTATATTTTATGCTTTTGTAAAGAAAATAGTGAATCAATTCTCTTACATCTTTGGGTCAGTTTGAAAGTTGGTCAATAGTCATGGTTGTTTCCTTGCAGTTATGTGCCCTAGGACATTATAATGTCAAAAATAGGCAAACTTTAAAGCTGTTCTTCTAGATTTTAGTCTGTATAAGAAGTGGATTTAGTTTATTAAATTTAATACCAATAAATCAGTAGCTCCCTATCGAGTGACTTACATATACCCTTAGCTTATGCTTAAAGATCTCTATAGTTAATTTGATCACTGCCTTTATGAGATGTGAAAGCCCGCTTTTGAATTCAACACATGTAGATGTTAAATGTTCAGCCTTGTCAATGCTCACCATTGTCACATGTCTCACCATTACAGTCCCTGTTTAGCAGATGAGACAGTCACAGTCCGTGTGGCCACATGTACAAGGGAACTTCAAGAGCTCAGTGAGAGCCTCGTGGCTTCTGAACTCACCAGGAAAAATTGGATTTCAGCCAAAAAAACCCTACTTAGTACTCTGTGTTTAGTAGACTAGCATCAAAAGGAGAAAATAAATATATTCCAGCTCTAATGAGAGACCTGACATCAACATTCACCGTGCCCAATTTAAAGGTTTGAAACATCTAAATATTGGCATGATGTATGCAAGATGCCACTTGTTTCTCACTGCTTTTTCTCGGCATAATTTTACTCTGAGCATCCCTAGAAACTGGAAGCCAGATAGGGTAATGGCTTTTCCAAGGTGTAGGTTTATGGTTATTAAGCTACTCAGCAGTGCTGAATGCTGGGCAATTCTGCCTCAGCAGAAATGGGGTAGCTAGGATTTTTTTTCCAGAATAAATTTAGGAATTGAGACTTAAACCAATTATTTATATACAAAGAAGCAGAATGGTAATTCTTGCAAATGCTCATCTCAGCTTCCCATCTTGCAGAAATACATGCAGCAGTTTAATGCACGTGGATTCAGAAGTGTTCCCTGCTCAGCCTCAAGCACGAGGCTACTCATGTCTAAGCAATTAGCTGTGTTCCTGCAGAACACACTGTCAGGCATTTAGAGTCACTGTGCCAGATTCTGTCCTGAGGGAAGGAGACAAAGCATTATGGGAGTGAGCTAGAAAAAGCCATGTTGCCAAACTTTTCGTCTTTTTTATTATGTTAGGTTTCGGGACATTCACCCATCATGGGTGCCTGAACAGAGGTGCAACCCTACACATTCAGGGGTTAAATTCTCAGAACAGATTGCTAAAGCGTGTTTTTCATTGGCCTTAATTATGCAGGAAGGTCAATGTAATCATAGTTATTATTTACACATCTTCTGGCATCTGCTCAAATCCATCTTTTTTGCTGCTTCCTGGAAGAAGTTAAAGTATTTTCATTTCTGGGTAGAGTGATGTTGTGTTAATACATTTAGCAAGAATGGATGTTCAGACAGCTGCCAGTACTGTTTTGGATACTTGTATTACTGAAGCGTCCCTTACTGTAAGTACCATTCACCCTNGCAAATCTCACCCTCCCATCCCCAAAGGGTAGGCTGTTTCCAAAAGTACCACTCTACTACTACACTTCTATGAAAAATATGATAATGAAACAAGTACTCCTTTTGCAGGTACTGTTTTCCAGCCTCTAAGAGGAGGATGAGATTTGCATTTGACCTCTTCCCCTTTCTTTGGCTAGAAAAACGGAATGATCTATTTCAGCATTATAAACCCTAAATTCCCATTGCACTAAGAAATATTAAATCCATCCAATAAGTTATCATTAGGATAAATGAACACACTTTAAGCAGATCTTGGAAGACTATTCAGGATCTCCCAGAGAGCTAATTTCAAAGGAGTTTTGCCCTTCCACTGATATTCATATTTATTTCTTCAAGGTGGTTAATTTCAAGTGTAACTGTGAAAGTATGTACCTATGCATAAAAATATTCCTTTCCTCCTTCAAGGAAAGATCCTATACTGGAACAGATTTTCAGCTCTCAAATTGCTAGATTACATCACATCTATAAATCATGTCATATTTATGGATATGCCTGCCTTCCACTCGAGAGGTAGCCCAGGTGGAGGGCTGGTGTGTTTCTGTGCAGTTAATAAAGACAGCAAGACAGCAAGACAGCAACCTGAAAATGAGTTGCAGCTGCATAAATATTCCCCTATATCCACTACCCATGTACCCACATCCTGCATATAATACTGCATTATATTTACCCTTGCATAGATCCTCAAGTGACAAATGTGTCCAATTCTTGACTGAGAGAACAGAATAAGGAGTGATCCCAGAACTGGAGAGAAATGGGAGACAAGTGTACAGTCTCCAGCACCAGAACTAGATGGTGCAGCTTGTCTTTGGGTTTTGTTTTTTGGCCTTTTTAAAACCTCCAAAGCTTATTTTTGCCTGACGATAGGAAAGTATAAAGGCAGTACTCACCACTAATTCAAGTTTACTTCTAGATTCGACATTTACTTAGAGGTAGTTACGTTGTTGGAAAGATTTTAAGAAAAGAAGGGAAAAGATTTTTCAAATTAAGTATTTGATTTTTCTGCATAGTTTTAGCTTTTGGAAATGCTCAAAATGGTTTCAGTTGATACTAAGTGACACATTTTGGGAATAAGATCTGAAAAAATCTTATTCTAACTCCGAATGACCTACTTTACAGCTGGATCCAGGATTAAAAAAAAAAAAAA